>JAWWLV010027499.1:8240-40548 GCA_035041135.1 Platyrinchus mystaceus | reverse complement strand
TGTCCAGGTCTTTCTCTGGGATCCACTTTGCTCTTCCCTCCCTGGGACGGTGCAGAAATCCTGTCCTGCCCTCGCTGCTCCCCAAACCTCCACTGAAAACGTGGCACGTGGCTTCTCCCTCCCTCTTGAATCCATGACTGATGTGTGGCCACGCTGCTGTGCAGGCTCTGGGGGGTGCAACCAGTGCCAGAGCTTGCTTTTTGGGAGGCCAGGGAGCCCTAAAAACCTCCAGGGGTGCTGCCAAGTCATCTGTTCTCTTAATTGGAAAGCTGGGCTGCCTCCCCCCCTTTCCTGAGGGAAAGCCATCTGGAGGAGGAGGCTGCAGAGAGCAGGGGGGGGAAGGCAGGGACAGATGTGACCAGAGCAGCCTGGCCACAACCAGGACAGCAGGGGAGCAGACAGCAGGTCAGGAGCTGCAAAGATCCCCCTCCAGCTCAGCCTTTAAATCAAAGCACTCTGCAGAACTCCCCTCTCTTTGCTCCCTGCCTGTGAGCCCAGCACGGGGAACATCCACTGCATCCCGAGGATGGATCCTGGCCCGGCTGCTCCGGCTCCAGGATGACAGGGCCAGTCTGCAGCAGCCCAAAATAAGGTCCCCAGGGGTGCTGAAGGTGGCTTGTGCAGGGAGGTGATTTAGAGGCACTCCCAGGCTTTTGCCTGGCACTTAAAGCACAGACCAGCAGGAATTTCAGCATCCCAGTTGTCCTCGTGTCTTTGCCTTCAACCCACGGGCAGCAGAGCTCCTGCACCCCAGGAGCAGCAGGGAAGGGGGGGAGCTGGGTGCCCCCTCCCAAAAGCCACCCTGGGGTGCTCAGTGTGGAGCCCTGCAGTGCTCAGGAGGGGGAGAAGCAGCTGCCACGGCAGCGGCAGAGACACTCAGCACACATTATTTATGATAACCAGTGCATTCCGTGCTCACCCCATGCACAGAGTGATTTCTGAGGCAGTGGTGAGGATTAAGAGCAAGTTCTTGCACTGAATCAGGCAGCAGACCCCGCTAGAAACCTGTTCCTAAACACACACACCCCCCCTAAACCCACCTTGATCCAACTGTGGGAACGTCCACACTGAACCTTCTGCTGCTTGGCTGGTTTTTAGGGTGTCAATCACCAGCTCACCACCCCCAATCTTTCAGGACCCATCTACTGGTGGGTCCCTACCTGGAGAGCACCCAGACATGAGCTTTGAGCTTGTACCTAATGGGATTTACAAAATACCTGGAGTTTACAGGTTCCCCCATTCAGGGAACTCTCTCATATGTCCCCCCTGCCCACAGTGGGAGGGTTGGAACTGTGGGATCACTCAAGTCCCTTCCAACTCAAACCATTCTGGGATTACCTTGCCCAGAGGGGCCCCACAACATGTTCAGGGGTTGCAGAGTCACCTGGGACCTACAGACAGGGCCAACTCCCAGCACCAACTGCCCCCTCCTTGTGCATCGCTCCCACCTATTCCCACAGGCAGCTTCTGTGCCCAAGCCTTAAATGACAACATCTAACACTTAGCACTCCTAGCATGGTGTATTCATTTGCTGTATGCACAAACATGAACTAATTAGCAGACTTAATTAGTGTGATGCTGCAAAGTGAAGAAAAATGAAGGAGAGACATAGAAGAGGCAGAGCAGGGGGGGAGGGACTGGGAAGAAAAAAGGAACATAAAGGACCAAGAGACAAATAAAAAGTCTGTGTAAAAATAGAAGCCAACTTGTTCTCCCTTATTTATGCTCAGCAGGGCTCTGTGCACCAACAGCTGAAGGAAGGATTCCCACCTGGAGCCTGAGACAGCCCTCCAGGGGAACAGACCCTGCCAGGAAGGAGTGACAGACAAATCCTCCCTCTCCCTCCTTCCCTGTCAAAGTCTGTCCCCCCAGGATCATCCCTCCACCCCCCCAGCCACTGCTCCTGCCAGCTTTTGACCCCCAACCTGTGCCAGGGCCTTCCCACCCTCACAGGGGAGAATTCCTTCCCAGTATCCCATCTAGCCCTGCCCTCTGGCAGTGGGAAGCCTTTCTCCCTTTTCCTGTCCCTCCAGGCCCTTCTCCATCTTTTTTGTCAACTCCCTTCAGGCACTGAAAGGCCACAATTAGGTCATCCCAAATCCTTCTCTTTTCCAAGCGACCTGCACATGGGAGGAGATCTGGAAAGCAAAGAGGGGCTAAAAATATTGCAAGTTAAACTGCTGGGGGACAGCACAGGAGCCCCACCAGCACCTCCCTCAGCATCTCAGGGCTGGGATCACTCAGGCCACGCTCCAGGCACCAAATCCTGGCCACTTACAGGAATATGTATCATGTACACTGAATGTGCCTTAAAACTCACAAACAGAGCCCAAACCTTGGACCTGTTCTCCCCTCTCCTCCTCACCATCCAAAGTTTACAAAGCACTCGGGGTCCCTCCTCCATCTCAATCCTCTTCTCCCTGGGAAAGCAAAACACGCAGAGGAGAACAGCAGCACTCAGAAAAACCTTTCCTTCTCTCTCCCCCAGGGAAAAGCCATTTATTTTTCCGAGCAGCAGCAGAGTTCGGGTTTTTTCCCCCTCCCCTCCGCTCAGCCAGAAGATGAAAGAGCCGGAGGATGAGCCGGTGCCTCCCGGTCTGTGCCGGCCCGGACCGCACGCTGCGGGTGATGGGGCATTAATGCTCTCGACCGGAGAACTCCTCGAGGCAATATTGACTAAAAGGTTCCCTTAAATGTCCCCCGACAGGCAGCATTCGTTGGGTTGGAGGGTGGCGGGGAGCCCGGGCTGGCTTTGGAGCTGCTCGCAGACATCCCGCTAATTACAGCCCCCCAAAACCCGCAGCTCGGGGATATTCCCCAAAAAACCAGCCGGTCCCTGCGCCCCCAACCAGCACAGCCATAAAACCCGAGCCCAGAGGTCACTCCCTGCCTGCATCCCGAGGTTTTGGGGCTGAGCTGAAACCAGTAGGATGACTCGGCTCTAAAGGCAGCTCCGTTTGTGCGGGAGGAGATGAAGGGACAGCGCTCGGGGCGCGGCAGCAGCCTGGGGCAGCCCGGAGCTGAGCTGCCCTCTCCCCTTCCCTGCTCCCTGCCCATCTCCCTGCTCCGGCAGCAAACCCATGGCTGCAGCTGCAGCCTTTAGGAGAGCTGAATTTTCCTAAAATAGATCTATATCCCCTGATATTCCAGCACTGGCTCCTGCTGTCAGGGCATAAAGCTGCGTGTTGTCATTCCCACTCCTCTAAACCTGCTGTTGATGTGGTTTAAATGTTATCTACCCTGTGCAGGAAAAGAGCTTCCTCCTGGAACAATAACAACAACTTCCATGCCTCCCTCCCAGCCCCCATTTCCAGTAAACCTTTAATTAAAATTCCTGCTGGTGCCCAGCCCCATTGATTAGCTGAGGGGCTGCTGAGGGAGGCAGAGGAGCCCAGGGACAGCCAGACCTCGCTCCAAAAGAATTACATCCCAGGGCTTTTTGTTGTTGTGGATGCTGAGGGCCTGGGCTGCAGATTTAACCTCCCCCTGAATTCCCAGACCCAAATTGCAGTGAGTTTTCACGGGAAGAAAATCAATTTATTGTACACATGCAGAGACTGAGCAACAAAACCAGGCAGAATAATGATATCACACTGAAGAATCCCAGCAGGTCTGCACCTGTCCAAGGGGAAATGTTCCAAATGTGGGCCTGGGGGGGCAATTCCTGGTATTCCTGGGGGTCTGATCCCCCTCTGAGGGCAGAGCTGCCATCTGGGCAGGAGATCAGCAGGAACTCTCCCCTTGCTACTGCACTGGAAAGGCCACCAGCTGCTTAAGGTGATTATGGGATCATTCAGGTTGGAAAAGACCTCCAAGAGGACAGAGTCCAAACCCCACCACGCCTGCTGGGGCTGATCAGCACTGACACCCCCCCAGGGGAGCCACGGGGAGCCCAGGAGATGAGGTGTCAGCCAGCAGGTGATCCAGGGATAACACAGGTCTGTGTCTCACCCTGCCCAGGTGGCACAGATGTTTGGGAACATCCCCGTGTTCACCGGGACGTGAAGACTCAGATTGATCCTGACGGGTGAACAGGAGATTCCGTGGGAGCAGCAGCGTCAGTCAGCAGTGCTTTCTTCTCCACAGATTGCAGGAGACAGGGAAGTGTGTCTACAAAACCCCTCTAAACTCCCTCAGAGGCACCAAGAGCTGCGTGGGGGTGGTGACCCACCTTGGAGAGACCCAGGGAGCCCCCAGGCCCCAGCTCAGACCAAAGAGCGACTGCATTTTACCCACTGGACACGGTGGGGTTCTCTGGCACCCCCAGGAGCTGAGGGAGCACTGGGGCACCTCTGTCTGTGCCCAGCAGAGCTGCACCAAGCACCCCGTGCTGGATGAAACCCTCTGCAGAGAGGGCAGGACCTGCCTGCCCTGGGCTGGTTCCTGTGTGCTGGAGGGAGATCTGGACCTTGACTGATCCACTCCATCTGCTGCAGCAAATCCTGAACCCACGGAGCACAGGACAGCCCCGAGGCTCAGGCTGCAGCTCTGTGGCTGCAGTTGATGTTCCTCCCTGTCCCTGAGCAGGAGCAGCTCCCACCAACGGCACAGAAATGCCAGATTGCCACACCCCGCCTGCGATTACGGTCACGACACTCAGGGTGGGATTTTTGACCCTGCAGCCCCTTTGGAAGGCATAAAAATCCCTCTGCCTTGGTTGCTCTGCTCCCCACCTGATGACAGCACTCCCATCAGAGTGGCTAATTGCCTGGAGCATTCCAAGGGGTGCTGCTGGACCCATCACAAAGGAAAATTACGGATAAACACTACCTTGCCTCGTCATATAAATAATTGGTGGGATTATGAATGCATGAGCCAGCACAATTAGGACCTGGAGGTTGTGCCATATGTCACAGCAAAGCTAATTTCTCCTGGATTTGCAACAGGGCTGATTACTCAATGTCACAAGCCGAGTTAGAAGCGGGTTCTGGCTTGATGTAAATCAGTGTAACTCTGTTAGGGAATGGGGCAGCTCTGATTTATGGCAGGTGATGAACTAGTCCATAATGCCCATATGGGTCTATAATTACCCATATGGACACAGATCTGCACAAAGCCACTCCTGTGCCTGCTACACTCATGGTTCAAGATAATAAAAAGGCCTAATGGTGTGTTACATGCCCATCAAAAGTCCCAGGTTAGTAGGAGAGGAAAATTTTCCAGTTGCTCCAGGCCCTAAGTAGGCAAAATAATGTCCATTTTGCTTGGCAGGTTGGTTGAAGCTGAATTAGGGAGAGAAATTAACTTAATAAATACAACACCTCACGCTGGAAATGCCCCACACTGATGGAAACCCGGGTTTAGGGTTAGAAGAGGTGCTGCAAATCCCGGCTTTAATGTGGCAGAAACACATGGCAGAGCAAGAGACCTGAGCCCAGAGCTCCCAAAAGCCACTCCAGTGCCTGGACCAGCTTCCCACCCCCAGTGCTGCCAACCCTTCATCTCCAGAGGAGGGGACAGGGATGATTCAGCCTCCTCCCCCCTGGAGCAGGCACAGGAATGTTGTGCCTACCTGCGTGTTCACAGCCTCCTCAGGGGGAGTCCTGGGGAGTGCAGGATGCTGGGGGGGAGCAAACACACGGATTTAGGGGTGAACCTCCCGAAATCCCGGGGTCAGGATGCAAGGAGAAGGTTCCAGATGGACTTACAGCTAAACCTGAGAGCACATGGGGACAGGGCCCTTGTGCAGCTCAGGGGAGCTGGGCTGGATCTGCCCAGGGATCCCATCAGAGCTGGGATGCTCCTGTTCCTGCTGCTCTGGGATCTGGTTATCCCTCAGGGAGCAGAGCAAGCATCATCATCACTGACAGGCTTGGACAGCAGGAACTTTAATCTCAAGCCCAAACCCACTTGCTTTAGCCCCAGGGCAGCCTGAGGCAGCTCCCCCAGGGCTGGGACTGGCCAGTGACCACAAAGCCCCTCCTGTCCCTTGCTCCAAGCTCTGCAAGGAACTGTCACCCCCAGGGCCACAGAAACCCACGGCAAGGACCTCACAGGGACAGAGCTGCAGAGCAGGACACTTGCCAAGTTCCATCTCAGCCCCACCATGGATGTCTGGACCGTTCCTGAGGTTTGATCTGCCCACGGGACTGAGCCTGTCAAAGCACCAACAGCCCCCAGTGCTGGCAGCCTTCCCACACTCTCAGCATCCCCGACATCCCCACACTGGGCTCTGCCCAACATCCTTCTCCAGCCCCTCTGGGTCCTGCTCTGGTCCTTCTGTGCCCCCTCCCAGGCCTGGAAGGTGGGGGGGATGAGCAGACAGGATCCTGTCACAGTTGATTTATCTCAGCTCATCCCCATCTCCTCGAGGGCAGCGCTGGAGGAACGGGGCTCTTCTGCCTCTCCCCGAGCCATGTGAGCCACCAACAGGACTGGAGAGCTGATTTTATTCCGAGCAGGGCAGCAGAGCTAATAAGCACCAGCAAAGCAAGCATTAATCAGGCACTATAAATATCAGTGTCCCTCCCAGAGGCAGCGGGGGGGGCTCAGCATCCCGTTCTCTGCCTTGCAGCAAACCTCGGGCTCTGAGCGGGCCCAGAAATCCCCTCTGATCACTTATGGGCTCCCATTATCCACAGCAATGGTTCTTTTCAACTTGACATTTTCCTCCAGCTTCCCCAGCCTGATGCCAGCCCCAGCCACCGAAAAGGGAGCATTTACATTTCCAATTCGTGGGCAATGCAGTCCATTAGGTTTAACAAGTGAATGAACTTCCCGTGGAACCCACAGCAAAGCAGCAGCTCTGTGGCTATTCATTTTAACTGATTACCTCGTTTGCTATATCTGGGAGCCCCTGGCGTGGCCATGGCAACTGGTTTTGCTTAAATGCAGCTGAACAGTGAAGTTAATTTTAGATTAGGTGAGGAGGAAGCTGGTGCACCAAGGGAGGCTCAGTGTTAAGATTTCTCTTCTCAGCTTCCCTAATGGAAACGGTTCTGCCTGCTGGGTCCTTCCCAGTGCTCACACATCCCACGGGGATGGTGCCAGGCTTCAGGATCCCTGCACCACAGCAGCCACCTAAACTGCTTTAGGATTGCAGTCATCAGTGCAAACCCATGGGTCGGGTTGGAAGGGACCTTCAAGAGCTCCTTCCAACCCCAGAGCACCGAGTTCCAACTGATCTGCCAAGTTCATCCGTCTCCCAGGAGAAGAGTCGTCCATCACTCCCTCGCTGAGGGGCTGGAGCGTGTCCAGGGAAGGGAACAGAGCTGGGGAAGGGGCTGGAGAGTCCCATGAGGAGTAGCTGAGGGGGCTCAGCCTGGAGCTGCAACTCCCTGACAGGAGGGGGGAGCCGGGGGTGGGTCGGGCTCTGCTCCCAGGGAACAGGGACAGGATGGGAGGGAACGGCCTCAGGCTGTGCCAGGGGAGGGGCAGGTTGGACATCAGGAGGAATTTCTCCATGGAAAGGGTGGTCAGGGGCTGGCAGGGGCTGCCCAGGGAGGTTTGGAGTCCCCAGCCCTGGAGGTGTCCAAGGAAGGACACATTCTGTGGCACTCAGTGCTCTGGGCTGGAGGACAAGGTGGGGATGGGGCAAGAGAGGACTCAATCCTGGAGGGCTTTTCCAGCCTCAGTGACTCTGTGATAAACCCTCTAAGCCACCAGCACCCACCACTGCTGCTGGGATCCCTCTCCTGCTGCCAATCCTCTCCAGAGCTTCCCCTCCTCAGCTTTGGGAACACTCCCTGCACAAAGCAGATGGTTTGGTTTCTCACCTCCCAGAGGGGTCTCTGACCCGGGTGGGCTGACTTGGCCCCTCCCTTCCCCTCCTCTGCACAGAACTGGGGTGATTTTTCTCTTGGTGCATTATAAAGGTGTCAAAAATGCCTTTAAAAACACATGGCTGGGGAAAGCCGTGTCCCAGCCCAGCACACCCACCTATATATATCATATATATATATATATATCAGAGCATCATTTAGGTTGGAAGAGACCTTTAAGATCGACTCCAACTGTTAATTGATGGGAACATGCACCCCTTAGCCAGAAAAACCCATAAATAAGCTGAGAGTGACCTTAAACATAATTAGTACTTTGGACCTAAGAGGTGGGTTTTGGCTCTTCCACTGAGAAGAGGGAGTAGGTGGCAAAAGGACATTTCTTTGAAGCAAACCTGCTCATTACCAGAGTCCTTTCTCCAGGAATTCAGGAAGCAGGTAGTTCAGAGCCCAGTTTTCCAAGTTTTATTCCAGACAGGGAGCTGTTTCATGGGCTCCTGTTGCTCTGCTGGGTGTCCTGCCTTTCCCCCCTGTGCTGTCTGTGGCTCCCTGTGTACTCAGCCCTGGGACCCTGCAGCGTCCACATCCCTTCCCTGCCAGCTTGGGCTGCTCCTTCCATCATTTTTGGGGGGCTGTTTTATCGCAGTTGAAGCTTCACCACCTTTCCCACGTGTCCAGAAGGAAGGGCAGGGGTTGCAGACACCAAACCTTTCAAACCCCAGCACGGCAGCGTGTCCTGAGCTCCCCCACCACCCCAAACCACAGCCTGGGGCGGTGACAGAGAGCAAAGAACCCGCCCTGCAAACCCACAGATGGGCCAACAGGCCAGACAGACCCTCCCCAGCCTGGCTGTACAGCCACACACTCACACAGAGAGTGGTATTTTACCATTTGGTGAGAGATCCACGCTCTGTGTGCAAACCAGAGCTGACTATTAGCACATAGATACATATGCTCGCAGCAAAAAAGCAATATTGAAATGAAAACAAGACCAAAGCACGCCTTGCTTTGGCTCCCAACTGTTGCCTAGCACAAAAAAAATAATATATATATAAAAATATATATATATGTATCTATCAGCATTTCAAATGTAGATTTGCTTCTGAAATATTGTGTTTATTGGGCAGCAGCTCCACTGCAGCCCCAAGTACCTGCAAGGCCCATCCCATGGCTGGGCTGCCCAGCTCAGCCCAAGGGTGCTGGCAGTGCTGGGTGGGTGCTGGCAGTGCTGGATGGGTGCTGGCAGTGCTGGGTGGGTGCTGGCAGTGCTGGGTGGGTGCTGGCAGTGCTGGGTGGGTGCTGGGTGGGTGCCTTTCCCAGCCCCAGGGCTGGACTGGCTCTCCCTGCCCCACCAGGGTTGGTGCTCAGACAAGCACATTACACAGTCCCTTTTATTCCTGCTTGGAGACCTCTGGCCACGCAGCCCAGGACTTCAGAAGGAGCAAAAAAACCCCAGGATCCCTCTGGAAATGCCTGTTAATGCCAAAAAAACACCGGGAGAAGAGAAGCATCTGCTGCTCCAGCCTTTTCCAGGAGACAGTTGGAAAAAAATCTCTACAGAGAAACCTATTAAGATTGATTAAGCAACGCTGTTATTTGTAATTTTGCTTAATGCTATTAAAGCAAAGCCTTGACCATTTGTTCAAGAGAAGGACTGGCTGGGCACCAAGTTTTTGCATAATGAATTCAGAGGATTAATCCTATTAGTCTCCCTCCCTTCCCCCAGCCCTTTAACTTCTCCGAAGACGGATCTGAGATGCAAAAAAGAAAAAAAACAAAACCAAAAATCAACCCAACTAAACAGGTAAATGTCGGCTGCTGAGCTGCAGCCAAGCTGGGTGCTGTGAGGGGGCAACTCAGAGCAGTGAGGAGGAGGATGGTGGGGCTGCCAGAGGGGCTGTTTGGGAGCCTCCAGCAGCTGCAACACCGGGAACAACGGGAAAGAAAACTGGGGGGATGAGGAGGAGGCACAGGGATGTTCTTGGCAGGTTCCAAAGTGTCCACCAGAGCAGTGTCCCCTCCCAGAGACAGGACTGCTGCCTGTGGGGGGACATTTCCCATCAGCTCCTGCCTTGGAGCCACCAGAGAGGCTGAACTCGATTCCTGACCTTCCCCTCCCTTATCTCTCAGTGTCTCCTAGGGGAGGAAATGGCTCTCCCAGCTCCCTGGGCCTCCAGCTGCATGGGAAGCATCCCCAATGCACCTCCCTGGGAGCTGGGAAGGGCATCAGCATGTCACCCACAGACAACATCCCTGCGGCTCCACGTCACTGCCTGGGACAAACCTCTGCACTGGGAGCCATAAATATTTATGTGGCACGAACACAGACAACCACAGAGCCACCACCTCGTGCTGGGAAGGGATCTGAGCGTGGAATATTATTTATGACTTCTTCAGCGGCCCCTGTGTGTCGCCCACTGGGTCCCTCCCTCACTGCTCCGCCTTATTCCTTCCAGGGAAGGAGGGAATATCCATCTCCAGGCACTGAGGGTGACGTTTCCCAGCCAGAACTGACTGTACACCCTTCCCTTCTCCAGCAAGGACATCCCACACATGGTTTGGGAATGAACTGGAGCATCTCCAGTGTGGGTGCTTTTTATTTTCCATAATAAGGATTCCATCAGGAACAGCAGTGACAGGACAAGGGTTCAAACTGAAAGAGGGGAGATTCAGGGGATAAACAGAAGAAATTCCTCCCTGTGAGGCTGGGGAGGGGCTGGGATGGAATTCCCAGAGAAGCTGTGGCTGTTCCATCCCTGGGAGTGTCCAAGGTCAGGTTGGAGGGGGCTTGGAGCAACCTGGGCTGGTGGAAGGTGTCCCTGCCCATGGCAGGGGGTGGCACTGGGTGAGCTCTAATATCCCATCCAACCCAAACCATTCCATGACATTTGTTTCCAAGAATTTGCTGCCTGAGCACCTCCAGACCGTCTGTGCTGGGAGAGGGTTGGGAGCACAAGGCAGGGCATCCCCCGGGCTCCTGCTGCCCAAAGGCTCCCAGGACCCCTCACCTTTTTCCAAGGCCCCTTCCTTTGCTTCCCAGGATTACCCCAGAGCCAACAGCAGCCCCTCCCCTCCAACCCTCCCCAGCCTGTCCCTGCTGACCCCCGAAAGGCTCATCCCTGGCTCTGAGCCACGCCAGGTTCCAACCTTTGATTCCTGGAACGATTCCCATCAGGGTTTGGCAGGAGGAGCACAATTCCGGCTGGGATTTGTCTCTCCTCCAGCCTGCACCACTCAGGGGGTTGGATCCTTCCGTGCCAGTCGCGCCCCCCCAGCCCAGGAGGGTGCAGCACTGGGAGGGTGATGGTTTGGGGAGCCGTGGAAGCTGCTCCATCCTCCCCCCGGAGCTGAGAGAAGGGAGCAGGGATCGTGTTAAGCACGGAGCATTGCTGCTCACGCCTGCCTGCAGGCTATTTACACAGCTCCAATTGATTTGTTGTAACCTGTAATTATTTTAGTGGCTTTTTTTTTTCTTTTTTTTTTGTATTTCATGCTCTGTTTGTTTTCGCTCTCAGGGAGACGAGGAGGGATATTTCTCCCTGTGAAGTGGCGCTGGATGGGCTGGAGTGGGTGGGGGTCTGGCAGAGCAGCAGCTCCCGGGAGTGGTGGTCACTCCCCTGCTTCCCAGGCACCCCCCAGCCCTGGCTGCTCATCCCCTGCCCGCCGAGCGGGGCAGCAGAACTGTGGCTCCGATACATCCCGCCTGGCTCCTTCCTCCTTTTTATCTCACCTCTATTTTTATTCTGGCGATTCTGTGGTTTGTTGTTTTTTTTTTCCTCCTCTCTCCCGTGTGGCCCTTACAGAACAAACTGGCGTCTCTGCATGGGAATCCAGTGCTCTCTGCCCACATCAGAGCAGGGTAAACTGGATAGTGCACTGGCACAGCCTGTGGCTGCCCCATCCCTGCGAGTGCCCAAGGCCAGAGTGGATAAACTTGGAGCGACCTGGGATGGTGGAAGGTGTCCCTGCCCATGGCAGAGGGTGGCACTGGGTGGGCTTTAAGGTCCTTCCAACCCAAACCATTCTGTGACAAAGCCAGGACAGCCCCACACTCGTGGGCTCATCCCAGTTGTTTATTATTCATCTCCCTGAGCAGCACAGATGTTTCTGGGCTGGCCCAGCCCGTGCTGGAGCCGTTTGCTCTCACCTGAGAGCTCAGGGACGTCCTGCCTGGCACCCACCTCCTCCTGGTTTGGGGATAGGCAAACACCAGCTCTGTTCATCTCCCTCATCCATTTAGTGGGTCACTTTCCTAATTTACCTTGCCTTTTACCTCTGGGTTTCCTGGGAATGCTCTGCTGGTATTGCAAAGGAAAGGAATTATTATTCAGAGAAGAAGTGGGAGAGGCGCTATAAATGTAAAGCGCAGGAGCGCTCCTTAATCATCCTCATCATTAGTTAATTGCTGTAGCCTGAGTCCATTCCAAGGAGAACACAGAGTGTTAAATATAGATGTAGAAATTCAAGCTATTTTTGTGGTTTTGTGCTCTCTTTGAAGCGGGTTCTGCCTCCTGCTCTTCCCGGGGATGTCAACAGCGGGGACTGGCGGAGCAGCTCCGAGGCAGGGGGAGCTCCCACCCAGAGCTTTTGGGAGCCTGTTCAGCTGCAGCAATTCCTGACAAATGAGGACAATTATGATCCTCCTCCATTTCACACTCGGCTTTTGGGGGAAACCTGTCCAGTACCTGCGTCCGACAGCGCCTCGTCCAAAGGCACCACAGGAAATCCTGGCAGAGGATCCTGGCTCAGTCCTGCCCAGTGCTGCAACCACGGCCCCTCCACGCATGGAACCCTTTCCACCACCCATTCCTTGGGTCTCAGGCCAGCAGAAGTCCTTCCTCTCCTCATTCCATTCCCATTTTCCGAGCCCTTTTTTCCCCTGTGTGTACCTCTCTTCCACGTCCTTGCTGCATTTTCTCCCCCCCTCCCTCCCCACTTCCTCCCCTTCAATCCACTCCACTAAACATTCCCTTCTCAATTAGGGTCGTGGCACCCACGGAGAGCAGCTGCCCACAGAGCAGGGAGGGCTGGAAGCTCGTGGAGTGGCTCTGGCCTCAATTACCTGTCCAGAGATTTCTCCAGCCTGGCACTTGTAAAAATACTTTGTAGTTAACTCCTCCTTTGCAGCTGAGGACAGAGAGAGGTGATTCTGCTCCAGCACAGGAGAGAGGGATGGGAGAGCCATTCCATGCCCCCCTCCAGCCTCCTGGATTAGTGGGAGCTCTGGGAGCTCCATCCCTTGGCAGTGCCCTCTGCAGGGACAGCAGCTCCAAGAGATAAACCCCAGTGAACGCTCCTTCCCAGGGCTGGCAGGAGGCAGTGCCAGGCTGCCCCTGAGTCTCATCACCAGGGAAATGGCAGAATTCCCCTTCCCATTCCATCCTGCTCGGCTCTGAGCCTTGGATTGCTCGGTGCTGGGCCACAGGGACAGAGCTGGGACATGCACATGCATGGTCATGCCTGCACACGTGTGGTCATGTCTGCACACGCCTGGTCATGTCTGCACACGCCTGGTCATGTCTGCACACGCCTGGTCATGTCTGCACACGTGTGGTCATGTCTGCACACGCCTGGTCATGTCTCTCCCAGCGAAGCCTCAGCCCCTTTGGATGCTGCTGATCCCAGGAAAAGCCTGGCAGCAGGGGGGAGATTGGGCAGAGCATCTCGAAGGGGATAGAAAGGGAAAGTCAAAACTTAATAAGACATTAGGACAACAGATTCATTAAAAAGTCATTAGTCTCTGTCAGGAGTGGCTTTAATTAACAAATGCCAGGAACTGCGGTGCTGTCTAGTTGCTGCCACTGTGCCTCAACAGCCTTGTGACCACCTGAATGCCACTAATTAAATGCCTTTTAAAGTTCCCCCAAACCTGGCAGCACATTTTCCACACTCTGCCAACTTTTCTCCGCAGCCTCCAAGTTCCCCTCGTTTGTCCTTGTCCTCCCCACGCGGGGGGCGGCGAGTCTTGGAAAACATTCCCTCCCTTCCTGCCCTCCCAGGAAGGGCTTTCTAAAGGTTGTTTCTGTCTACCAGTCCTTTAGCCAAATCTCCTATTCCTGCTGTATTTCCTAGGCCCAAATCCCACATTCCTGCTGTATTCCCGAGGCTGTGGGAGCACTGGAGCTGAGCTGTCCATGAAATGTGGTCACCCTGACTCCTGGACAAGGGCTGCTTGGAGGTGTCCCTGCTCGTGGCATGACCTTCAAAGGTCCCTTCCAAGCCATTCCATGATTCCTTGAAGGTGTTCCATCATCCAAGGCTCCCTCAGCATCATCAGCTCACACCCATCCCTAGCAAGGGGAGATCCTCGTTCCTCCTCCGAGGGTGGCAGTTCCCATGGGATCCTCATTCCATGCCCAGAGCCTGCAGGTGCTCCTTGGCCATCTGAAGGCACCTCTGGGTGAGGGTTGGGGTTGCTGCCTGAGGGGAAGCTCTGTCAGCTTCCTTTGTTCCTCTCATTGCACTTGGACAAAGGATTTCCTGGCAGAGCCTTGGAAAATCAGTGGCTGTGCCGGTCCGCAGCCACCCCCTCCCCAGGCAGGCTCTGAGTGCAGCTGGGGGGCTGCCAGCCTTGGGCAGGGGGATGTTGGCCTGAAAGAGCTGAGCCAGTCACCATCTGGAGCCTGGGAATACCCAGGAAAACAAAAAGCAGCTCGAGGAAATAAAGGGAAGGCGGTGAAACCCTTTGGAGAGCAGGTCAAAGCAGGAGGACTCGTGTCCAAGAGTTGGGAAAGGGAATTTGCATCCCAATGGCCTCTCCTCCTTTCCCCTCCTACCAACTGCAGCCAAAGCCAGGCTCTCCTCTCCCTCCTGCCCCTGGGAAGCTCTGGAGTTGGGGAGAAGGAAGGAATTGCTATGTACAAGTCTTTTCTCCTCCGGTGAGACTGATGATGTTCCGACCGTGAGCTGCCTCGCAGGACATGTGGGTCCCCTTTGAGCAAAGCACTCCTCAGGCTCCCAGCTCTCCCAGCATGGAGTTTGGATGCAGGACATTCCCATTTCGAGCCCCTCCTGACCCACCCTGAGCTCCCTGACTCACCCTGAACTCCCTGACTCACCCTGAGCTCCCTTGCTCACTCCCCCACCCCGGGCCCCGTCCTTTCCCCTTGGAAAATATCCCATCTTGTTCCTCGAGTGATGGGATTCCTTTGTGCAATTTCAGGCTCCTTAATACTTCCCACCAACCTCTATTGGCAAAATCAAATGGAATCAATTTAACCACGGGCTCCTGATTTCCCTGAGTTTCCCTTTGCTCGTGTTGCCGTTAATGTTCCCCGCGATCCTTTGATCTGACAATCAAAGGTGTCCCTTCAGCTGCAAACACACCCAGGGATGGCAGCAAACACCATCCATAAAATATACAGCATCCTCAGACTGGGATTTACATAACAGGGACGCTGAAGGCATCAAAAAGAATTGGATATTAGATTTAGGAGCAATTATAGCTCCTGTGGAGGGGAGGGGACTGGGAGTCGACACGGGGAGGAAGAGGGGGGACATGGGTTGGTAAATGCTCCCCCAGCTCTGTCAGTGGCAATGACCCTGTTTTACACTTCACCAAGAAATTCCCAGCTACTGCCAGCTCCAAACCTCCCCAGGGTCTCCTTGTTTTCCTTCTGAGTGGCAGCAGATGTGCAGGGCCACATCTGGAAGGAGCATCTTTCATTTCTGCAAACCCCATCAGCCCGGCGGGAGGGGCTGAGCCCCGAGGAGGGGACACAGGCTGAGCCTTTCCGAAGGAATTCACAGCTGGATGCGGCTCAAAGCACGTGGGACACTCCAGTGCTCCAGCAAGGGGCTGAGGGAGGGGTGTGAAACACCATAAATCAGAGTATCAGCCCGTCACCTCTCCTGAATTTGGGAAATTGCCTTGGGAAGCGTTCCGAGCAGCCACACATCCAGCAGCAGCTCAGACCCCCTGTACAGAGCCAGGGCCCAACTCAAATCTACCCAGACACCGAAATTAATCCTAATTCAAGAAGCCCAAGCCTGTATTTCATGTGCCAGGTTCAACACCACGGCCTTGTGGTGCCAGGGAGGTGTCGGTCTGGGGGGGACTTGGGGCCAGAGAGTCTCTGGGAAGACAAAAGGCCAATAAACCATCCAAAACTCAACATTCTTTTGGGGGTACTCTTCTCTTTGGTAAAGGTCTCCTTTGTGGAGCTGAGCAACAGCTTGGAATTTTCTGTTTCCTCCCCCAGGATGAGCATTGCTGTGCTCCCACCCTCCTCTCCCTCACTGCCAGCCCACTGCTCGCCCTCAGCCCAGCAGCAAGACTTATCTTTCCCTGAGCCTAAACAAACCTGGAGACAAATAATCCGAGAATTTGTAGCTGCTTGATCGCCATGGCAACCCCACAGCCCTCCTCCTCCTCCTCCTCCTCCTCCTCCTCCTCCTTCTTCTCCTCCTCCTCCTCCTCCTTCTTCTCCTCCTCCTCCTCCTCCTCAGCTCCCTGCCAGCGGTGGGAGCTGCCTGTGGCTCTGGCCAGCAGCATCCCTGATCTCCCAGCAGTTTTCCAGAGCTCCAATCCCCCCCTGGATCAGCCCTGGATCCCTGTCCAGCTCGCTCTGCCGCTGGGTTTGTCCCTGTTTGGGGACACTGCCCAGGGCTGGTGGCCCTGGAGCAGCCCTGGGGTGGCTCTAAGGCAACTGGGACTATCACCAGTGCCCCGTGCTCAGCCAGGATCTGGGGCAGAGTGGGGGCAAAGGGCTCCTCCTGCCCAACCTGAGTCTATTCGTCCCCCCCTGGAGATGTCAAAGCAGCATAAATAGGTTTTAGTGCACTAAAAGCCAGGTCTCAGTTTTTCTCTGTCCCTTTTTGCACATGTAAGACCTGCATTATTCTCCATCCTCTGAACTCTGATGGGTTTTTGCCTCAGCCAGCTTTCCCCAGGCAGGGACAGGGATGACTCCCACCCCGGCTTTACTGGCAATTGAGCTCAAAGAATTACTGGGAATTGAGCCCTGACCCCTGGGGGGTGGTGGTGGTGTGTGCAAAATATCAAAGGGTTCTTGGATTTTCATGCCCTGTGTGAGCAAAGCAGCCTCTTGGATCAGAGCACGGCCTGGGAGGAGGCAGGGCCAGGGTGGGGGGCACAGACCCCCATCCTGCCACTGCCAGGGGCACGTGTGGAGCTCAGCACCACTGGCACAGCACCAACAGGGGCTGAGGGGAGCCTTAGACACGTTGGCATCCCAGCAATGGGGGTCCATGGAGCCCAATCCCATTGGCATGGCACCAACAGGGGTCCCTGGGGGTCCCAGCCCCATCAGAACCCCACTAATGAGGGTCCACGAGGAGCCCAACCCCCAGACATGACACTGATGGGGTCCACAGAGCCCAGTCCAGAGGCCAAGGGGCCACGGCCACGGTGAGGACGAGGACAAGGACAAGGACAAGGATGAGGCCGAGGATGAAGGCTGCTCACAGATGAGTCATTCACAGTGATTAAAAAGGGCTCCTCTTCTCCCTGTGAAGGAGCTGTGGAAGGATGCCAGTGAACACAACCCCTGCGACTGCTGGAGGAGCCGTTCTGGGCAGGAACGAGCAGCACAATATTAGTTGCAGGCGAAGAGCTTAATTAGCGGATTCAGCAAAGATTCCAATTAAAAAAGAGAAGAGAAAGGAGATGGGAAGAAAGGCCTGTGTTTGCCTCGCAGCCCTGCTGGGGAGGAGGGGGTGTGGAGGGGCACAGCAGCCCTGTGAGGGGCTCCTGGCAAGGGTGGTGAGGGACCCAGAGGAGCTGGGATGGACTGGGGAGCGGGGGGGGCTGATGGGTGATGAGGGGTCTGTGTTGGTCAGGGGGGTCACAGGGTGACAAGGCGTCCAGCATGGGGGATCCCATGGCATTCCCAGCCCTGGCAGCCACCAGCACCTGGCTTTAACATCCCCCCCCACCCTGTGCACCCCCAGCTCCCCCTGCACCCCTCGGCTCAGCATCACTCCCCTCTCCTCCCTCCTGCCCCAGCTCTTACAGCAGCAAACCCCAGAGGCCAAATATTCCCCTCCTGCCACGTGCCACTGCCCCAGCAGGATCCTGCTTGTGTGATGTTCTCCAGAGCTACTCCCAGTAATTAGTTCCTTTGCTGGAACCTGCACTGGGGGGAAAAAAAATAAAAAGAAATAATAATAATAAAAAAAAAAACTAGGATGATTTTTATTATTTTTTTTTTCTGCAAATGCCAGTAATGAGCCACTCTCTGGTGACCTGGGGCAGTGACAGTCACAGGGAGCATCCAAAGAGCAGCGCCAGGGAGGGAAGGGAGGGAAGGGCCCGGCGAGGGAAACAAACAAATGCTACATCTTGTAACTGCAGCTTCTGCCTCTGTAGTTTTATTTTATCCGTGTTCAGCCTCCAGCACAGACACCACTTAGTGCTTGTGAGCAGCGAGTGGAGCCTCCAGCCCTGTGGAACCTTCAAACAGGGAGGGGAGGGGAAAGGAGAGGGGGAAGAGCTCTGTGTGTGCACACGGGGGCTGAGGGTCCTGTGTATGTGGGATCGTGGGATCATGGAATGATTTGGGTGGGAAGGGACCCCAAAGCCCATCTCATTCCACCCCCTGCCATGGGCAGGGACACCTCCCACCACCCCAGGTTGCTCCAACCTGGTTTTGGACACTCCCAGGGATGGGGCAGCCACAGCTTCTCTGGGCAACCTGTGCCAGGGCCTCCCCACCCTCCCAGGGAGGAATTCCTTCCCAATATCCAGTCCAAACCCACCCTGTGACTGTGTGTGCCCCGTGCAGGAGGTGTGGGGGTGCAGGACACACGTGTGTCCAGCTGTGCACGTGTGTGCACCCCCAGGTGAGCCCAGCCACGTCCCCACAGCCCCCCTGTGTCCCCACAGCCCCCCTGTGTCCCCACAGCCCCCCTGTGTCCCCAGGGCCCTGCTGTGGCTGTGTGTGAGCGCAGGGGTGGGGGGGGAGAGAAGGTGTCTCCCATTGTCATGGAAACGCTGACACTGCACGTCCAAACACTCCACTGGCTCTGCCTCCCACCCAAAACCTCCCCGAGCAGCAGCTCCGAGGGAAGAGCAGCAAAACACAGCCGGGGGTGGTGAGGGGGGGGTCACCTGGGATGGTGACATCCTACAGGGACAACCCGTGGCCCCTGCCCGGCCTGGAGGCCCAATGGGCTGAACTGGGACTGAGGGTGTCCCCCCCACCCAGGGGGGCAGTGGGGCACAGTCCAGCAGCTGGGGGGGACGTGCTGTGCCAGGGGACACCCCCACATGAGCCCTCCCGCCCTGCCCATCCCCTTTGTCCCTCCCTCTCGCTCATCCCCTCGCATTCCTGCAGGATTTCTCCAGGGTGGGAGCTCGGGGATGGGGAAGGGGCCGGTGGTTTCCCCCCCTCGGCATCCCCGCTTTCACACCCCCCCCGCAGACCCTTGGGAGGTGAAACCCAAAGCACACCGATGGTTTTTCAGCCCTGAAGATGGGGAGGAAGCAGTGCCCTCCAGGCTGTACCTTTTTCCAGGTGCATCCCTGCAGGACTGGTCACATCCCCAAGGAGGCCGAGGAAGGAATATCTGATCCTGAGATAAAACCCCGGACACAGAAGGTGTTAACGGGTCCTGCTAGGAAAGCAACAAGTTCAGTTAGTTGCAAGTGGCTGACTCTGCAGACTTTTAATTACATTTTTGTCTGGCAATAAAAGAAACAAATTTGACTCTTAAAGCAGCACATAATACACGAGGCATCGTTACCATCCTCTTCCCTGCTTTTTCCTTTCTTTATCAGCCAACGCTGTGCTGTTTAGGAAGTTTATTTCCCCCTGGACCAATCTTCTGCCTCTAAATCTGAGAGTGGGTGTGGGCGAAGGCAGCGGAGAGAGGGATGAGCAGAGAGTCGTGTAAAATTTCTGCACTGCAAAGCTCCTTCCATAAACCCCCTCCCATTATCCAGCACGGCTCGACAGAGGGTTCATATAACAGGGGACTCCATCAGCTCTGCTCCTCCCCCTCCCTTGGATCCCCCTTCCCAGGGCGGCTGTAAAGGTCGGGAGTGGGAAAAGATAAACTGAGCAGCTCGTCCCGCGGAGCCGGGGCTGCCACGGGGAGCTGCTCTGGTCTCTTTTGGGCTCTAACTGTGGTTGTTCCTGGATTTTATGGTATCACCCCTGATTTACAACCGGCTTTTATAGTGGCTGTAAAGCAGCCCCAAAGCAGAGCAGTAAAGGAACAGGGAGAACATTCCCCCTTCCCACCCAGCGAGGTCCCTGCAGCAGGGCTGGGCTCCAGGAGGAGGGTCCCCCCTGGGGAGGGTCCCCCCCAGCACCCCAGGGTGCAGCCCGTGGCCCCTCCAAGAGAGCAGCCAGGAGACGGCAATTTGGGGGCGTTGCTTTGATGTGAAACGGTGTGAGAGGGGTTAATCAGGGCTGGGTGAAAATATGGGGGCTGGGATCCATCTCTTGAAGGTGTTGTGAGGGTGGGAGTTCTTTAGTCAGCTTGGGATGAGCTCCTGGGGAAAGGGAGAAGGACAGCCCATAATTCAGGGCACTCAGAAGTGGGGTTTGAATTGGGGAATTCACCTCTGGCTTGGGAAGGGCGCTGGAGTCCCGTTCCCTTCGCTGCCACAGGCTCTGGTGTGACCTTGGCTCGACCCAGCGCTCCAAGTGCACGTAGATACCAAAATCAATGGGGGCTTGGAGGTGGATCTTTAAATGCCATTATTGATCCAGCCCTTGGCCTGGCTGGGCCTCATTTCCCAGCTCCAGACAAGCCTGGCCTCCTGTCCGTGGCTGAGCAGTGTGTGTGGGGGGGGTTATATTTGGAAATTATGCCAAAACAAGCACTAAAAACCACTATTAAAATATATAAAACTACGATGATGAAACATAATAATCACGGCGTGTTAATGGTGCCTGATGGCCACGGCAAGGATTTATGGATAACCCCGGAAAAGCTCAGTGCCAGAACATGATCCCCAAGATTCCCAAAGCCTCCCCGAGATTCCTGCCTCCTAAATTTAAATATATGTTACTCCTGTAAATGGTAATTATCCAATCACTCATCCCTGGTGTCACAGCAGCTCCAGGGCCTCAGTCGGTGCCAAACCACCCCCTGGCACTGCAGCCCCCGGCTCTGAGCTGCTCCACGAGGAGTTGGGGCTCTGGATCCCGGCAGGAGGCAGCCCCGGGGTAGGCGAGGTCGGCGTTTGCCTTCGTGGCAGCGACAGGGAAAGAGGGAGTGGGAGGAAAACACGTCTCGTAGCTCCTTGAAAACCTCTTTTCCCGAGGCAGAGCAGGGGCTGCTCTGGGGCTGTGCTTTACCCAGCTGGTTTTCCTTGGCGCTGCTGCTGCTGCTGCTGGGGGTGGGGGGGAAGGAGGCTGATGGATCCCTGCTTCCAGCACGGCACAACGGGAGGGCCTGGGAGAGGGGGAAGGGATGGATGCACTGCCAGGGCCGTAACTCAGGAACAGCCGGAGCCCGCCTGACTTACAGCCCTGTCCTGCACCGCCCGTAACTCACCGCTGCTGCTCGGGGGGGTGGGGGGTGTTGGTTTATTCTGCACGGGGGAGATGCAGGAGGGGAAGTGGAGCCTCCTGCTTGGCTCCAAGGAGGGGCTGCAGGCAGCTTTTCCCGGCACCTCGGGGGTTTATGGCTCTGTCGTGCTGCTGGTGTGCCCTTAAATCATTACAGAAGAATAACAGCCACGACACCAAACCCACTTCCCACAGGTGAATAACACCAGCAAGAGTCCCTGGGAGGGGTCCAGATTCTTTCCCAGCATCTGGGAGGTGCCAGGGTTGGACTTGACTTATCCAGGGCCTGGGAGGGAGGAGAGGAGGAAACTGCTGCTGGAAATGGGTCCTGCCTAAAACAACCCTGCCATGGTGCACCAGGGACTGGGGACGTCACCCCCTGCTCTCCACATGCCCCCAGGTGGATATAGGGCCTGCAAGGATCCTCCATCCATGAGGTTTGACAAGTTCTTGATGATCCAGAAGGGAATAAGAGGCCCCAGGGCTGTTGTTCATCCAGGTTTGCTGGAGCTAAGGCTTGGCTTCCCAAGCTTAGCCCTCCAAATCTACTGGTTGTCTACAAGAATGTCTTAGGGCAGCTCCCTGAGGAGATAATGCTGTGTCTTAAGGGATAAGAGGGAGGATGTGCAGCTCCTTACAACCCTACACGTGTAACTGGTAAAAGATCACCCTGAGACTGAAAGCTGCTTCTCCAGCAAGAAAAGTTTTTAACCCCTTCTCCAGGGGAATGTGCTCCAGGTGACTTCAAGTGCAGGAGAGGCAGGAGAAGTGCTGAAGCAGCAGAGAAAATAAATTAGTGCCATCTCGGCTAAAATCCCACGCAATTAAAACCTGGATCGGGCTGTTCTCATCTGCCTGGAGAGAGAGAGGGAGAGGGACATGCATTAGTCACCATCTGCACAAAGCTGCACGGGAGGAGCCTCTTCCCAGCAAGGTGTTGCATGGAGAAGTCTCCAGGCCACCCGGGGCCGGCTCCTCCCTCCCCCGAGCGGTTCTGCCCGTGTCTGGAGCAGTGGGAATGCCTGTCTCCACCTCCTCCCCTGCCTGGAGCGGGGGCAGCTCGGGCTGACTGGGAGCGTGTTTATAGAACTGCATCTGCTGCACCCAAAGCTCGCGGGGGAACCGCCGGGAACGTGGGCCAGGATCCCCCCTGTGCCAGGCAGGGAATGTCCCCCGGCACCAGAGGGGTGGCACCGCTGTCCCCATCCCGCCAGCGGGAATCACGGATTAAGGGACTTGAAAAGGGAGTCTGTGCAGAGGGGGAGAAACTCAATTAGTCTTAAGACCAAACAAGCACCTTTGAACTGCCCGAGGCCCGAACGAGAGGTGATTAAACGACCCGGGCTGGCGGCGCTGGAGGAGCTGCCCCAGCCTTGGCTGCGAGCCCTGCGCAGCTCAGCGGGTTCAGCTGTTTCTATGGAGTTCGCTGTCGGTCCAGCCCCGGGCGAGGTCTCTGCAGCGCCGGCGGAGCCGATCGATGGAGCTCTGGCAGCTCGGCGAGGAGCTGCCGCCGCTCCACCTCCTCCAGGTGCCCTGGAAACCTTCCCCGGGCGCTGCAGGGCGTTGCAGGGGGACGCAGCCAAGAGCAGGAGCATCCACCGGGCACGTCCTTCCCCGTCCCCCCGGAGCCGGAGCCCTTTGGCCGTGTCGCGTGGCTGGGGCAGGAGGTGACATCCCTGGGGCAGACGGGTCAAGCGCCACTGCCGAGCGATCACTGAGCCCTCGGGGGCTCCTGGGCTGGCTGGACGTGCCTCCCGCTCCCTGCCAAGGGCGAGGCAGCCGTTCCCTTTTCCTCGCGGCGTGCTGTGTCACAGGCACACGAGGATGCAGCGCTGGGAATGGGCACAGAGTGGTTTCGGGTGGATCGGCGTGGCCGCTGCCTGCCCGGCCCCTGTGCCTTGGGGTCAGCGGGAGCGAGGTGCTCCCCCTGCCAGCCCCACAGCACACCAGCCCCCGTGGCCCCGGCAGCAGCGGCAGGACACGGACATCGGCACAAAGACCACCTGGAAGGGCTTCTCCAGCGGAATGGGAGCTCCACAGCCTCAGGAGAGAAGCAGCTTTCACAGGGTGCTTCTGGGGTTTATGCAGAACGAAGGAGCATTTCCCTGCGTGCCCCAAGGCTGGGCAAAACATCAGATTCCCCCCCCCCTCGCTGTTTGGAAAGCCCGGAGGAGCCCGTGCAGCTGAGACCCCTCTGTGACCCCGGGGTTGTGCTGCAGAGCGCTGAAGCAAGGCTAACACCGAGCATGTGCTCCCATTAAGTGTCTGCATAAACGCTCTGCTGAATGGGGGCCAACATGCCAGAGCATCACCCATTTGGTTCGGCCACATGGGCAGGGATTTTATGTTATTGAAGTCCTGCCAATTAAATCAGGTCACTCCAGTCTCTCCTCTCCTCTCCTGCCTCCCCGGCTCTCCCGCGTGTGCGCGGCTGTTCTCCCCCAACACACACACGGTCCAACCCCCCGCCCCGGGCAAAGGCTCTGGGAACGAGCCAGACCCCCGGCTCGGCTCCCGCTCCTGAGCGTGAAACGGGGATTCAATGGCCGCTGTCACTCGCGGGGCGTGTGGCATCCGCAGGGCTCTGACAGGCGCTGGACGGGGCTGGGAAAGGCATTTCTAGGGAGCGCCGCTGGGAAGGAAACAAAAGCTGGGGTCGTTCTGCTGCCCCCACCCCAAATGCTGCCTTTGTCTGAGCCCCGCTGCTGTGTCCGACAGACCCTTCTCCCCACGACACGCTGGGTGTGGAGGTGGGTGGGGGTCTCCACCCTCACCCCTTAAACGGGTGGCACAGCTGGGACCCCCGAGCTCCCCACCCCGAGTCAGAGCAGAGCAGAAGGCAGCTTTCCCCCAGTGTTTTTCAAGGTTAAGAGTCCCTGAACGTCCCTCTCCAGAGGAAAAACGAGCCGCTGGCAGCACGTCTTGCCTGGGGACCCACCACCCCGAGGGGCTGCGAACCCCCGCGGGGGATCCGCGCTCACCCTGGGGTGGGGGCGCTGCGAGGGGCTCGCGGGACCACCCGCAGCCAGATCTCCCCAAAAAGGCAAAGAAATCCCGGTGAGCGGGAGGGGGTTTGGGACACAAACCCACCCCACCGAGTGTCCCAACTCCCTCCGAACGCGGGGCCACGGGAGACCCCCCATCCCCACCCCGGGGCTCCCGCGGGGAGGGGTCCCGGTGCCGCAGCGGGAGGGGGATGCGCTGCGGACCGGGAGGGTACGAGCGCCCGGCCGGGCCTTTGCAGGAGATTTTTATCTATCCCTGGTCCTCGGGAGCATCAGCCCGAGGGTCTGGGGGTGCCGGGAGCCCCCCGGGTTCCGCCAGAGCCGCAGGGGTTAAGCGGGAGGCCGGCAGGAGCTGATTCGGGTGGGTGGCACGTCGTGGCGACAAGACTGGAGTG
This sequence comes from Platyrinchus mystaceus, assembly GCA_035041135.1. Taxonomy (NCBI): domain Eukaryota; kingdom Metazoa; phylum Chordata; class Aves; order Passeriformes; family Tyrannidae; genus Platyrinchus; species Platyrinchus mystaceus. Next base: position 15,946 of record JAWWLV010027499.1, on the reverse strand, counting down.
AGGAGGAGGATTGGGACAGGGAGGAGAGAAGGGAGGAGGAGGAGGAGGAGGAGGAGGAGGGGGGAGCGCTTGCAGGCAGCGGGGACTGTGCGGCTGCAAAGGAGCCGTGCGAGGGAAGGATGGAAAGCTCTCGCCGCCGCCTCCAGCCTGGGCGCTGAGGGCCAGCGTGGCAGGGGGGGTCCTGCTGCCCCTGTCCCCACATCCCCAGAGGGACAAGAAAGGACCCCCCAGCGTTGACAGGTCCAAAGCGAGCCGGCCCTTTGTCTGCCGGCGGGGCTCTGCCCGAGCCAGATGTGCGGGCGGCTGAGCAGGGGAGCGGCAGGCGATGACAGCGGCGCCGGGAGACGGGCACAGACTCCAAGGGTGAGTTGGGGTCCAGCCCCGATAACTGTATTGTCCGTCTGGTGTGACTTTGGGGGGGGTGGAGTGCTCCTGTGCCTGGGGGTTCTGCATCACAGAGCCGCCTGCTTGGCAGTTTGTTTGGGTTTTGGTTTGGGTTTTTTTTTTCCCCTCTTTCCAGAGCTTTGCTTTCCCTGACAAAAGGCGGGTTTGAGGATAAATGGTGTGTTTGAAAGTAAAAAGAAGGAAATCAGGTGAAAACGCAGGAAATGCAGAGGCATCGGTGCGGGGTCCAGGAGGGGACAGGGGGTGCGGGAGGGAGAGGAGGGTTCTCTGGTGGAGGGAGCTGGATTCCCGGTCCTGGAAACTCCTCTGGGATCGAGTCGATCCTCTCCGCGGCGCCGATGGGAATGTGGGGGGACCGCGGCGGTGCCTGGGGCTGGAATCCAGCCTTGCCCAGGGCTGCTGGCAGGATGCGATCCGGGAGGGAGCAGCGCTCCCACAGCATTAACCCCTCGGCGCCAGAGCGGCGCGGAAAATGTTAAAGGAGCGAAGCGAAGTGAAGAAAAGGGACTGTTAAATAAACAACCCGGTGCTTTGTCTCCCTCCCACCTTCACCTGCCGGCGCCAGGCTCGGCCGCGCAGGGGAGGGGACAGGGAAAGGAGATGGCAAAGGACACCCCGTGAGGAGCCGCCCTGGGCCCACCGGAACGATTTCGGTGCTGTTCGGTGTTTACCTCCCCCCTTCCCTGCTCCTCCTCCCGCAGCTGCACAGGAGCCACTCACCCCCCCTGCAATCCCCGTGCCAAACACCCACCCGAGTGTGTGGCTGTGCCCTGCCGGCCTGGGGGGCCGTGGGATCGTCCCGGGGCTCTCTGTGCAGGGAGGGACCCTGTGCTGACCCACCCGGGCAGGGGGCTCAGGGCTGGGAGGGTCCGTGTGTGGCTGAGCCGTCTGCTGCCCTCGCCTCTCCACCTCTCCCTGCTTCCTGCCAGAGCCTGGAAAAAGGGATTTGAGATCTGTCAGCGATGCCCCTTCTCCCATGAGGAGGGGGAGAAGCCCTTGGACACCCAGGGTTTGTCTCAGCATGGCTGGGAGAACTCGGAGGGGAGGAGGGAGAAATAGGGCTGGGAAAAGGGTCCTTGGAGCGGTGTTTCCAGGGAGCCCTTTGCTGGAAGTTGTGGGGATGTGCTGCCATCGCCTCCGGGCGTGAGGGTCTGGCTCCTCAAGCCTTGATCTAACCAGACTGGGAGGTCAGAAGCCACACACAGGGGTGTTGCCTGTCTCCCCCTCCTCTGGATGCTGTGCTGGTGCTGAGCCAGGACCCAGCCCTGCCCTGCAGGCACGAGCAGCCCCGATCCCGCAGCCTGGATGCAGGAGAGCTCGTGGAAAGGCTGGGAAGCAAATGTCTACACTGCTGTCTCTCCCAGCCCGAGCCTGGTGCAGACAGGGAGTGATGGGATGTGGCTCAGGGCAAGTTTCCGGAGCTCTGACTGCTCCCTGCCACGGGGGCTCTCCTGGGGTGTCCATCAGTCCCTCGTGTTCACACCTGGGGCATCATCAGCCAGCTCCTGGGGCATCATCAGCCTTCCCGAGGCAGAGGACCCTGGTCCTGCTGGCACAGCCTCTGTGCTGGGGACACGGCTCTTCCCGACTCTCCTGGCTCTCCCATGACCCTGGCTCCTCTCCGTGGGCAGTGGGGGCTGCTTTGGCACAGGGCTGGCACTGGTGCAAGTGGCTGAGCAGAGCAGGGCTGAGGGCCAGACCTGGGCTGAGCCTCTCTGCTCCTCAGCCATCTTAAACCCCTTGCTTTGGGTGGGACCTCTCTTATCTTCCGCAGCGCAGAACCGGGAGCTGAGCGTCCCCTGCCAGGGCTGAGCTGTGCCAACACCCCTGGCAGAGCCTGCAAAACCCCTCTGGCTCAGGGGAAGGGCTGGGCAGTCAGGCAGGACCCCGACATCACCCCATCCCACCTCTCCAGGGCTGTGGGAGCAGCAGGAATTCTGCCCCCCCCCTGCACTCACTGTACCTGGAGCTGTGGAATGAGCTCCCCGGGGGGCTGGGGCGGCCCCTCTGCCCGGGCTGCAAAGGAGCTGCCAGGGAGGCTCCAATTCCCCATTCCCGAGGTGGAGCAGAGCTCCAGCTGCTCTGCCCAGGCCCTGCTCTTTCTGCCTGGCAGGGCTGGGCTGGCAGAGGGACTGGCCCTGCTCCTCCCTGTAGCTGGAAAAGACATTTCCCTACCCCTCGGGGTTGGGATCATGGAGTTCCCGGCTAGGACAGCGATGAATCAGTGCCAGGAGCTTTTTCCAGGTGGTCATCTGGAAGGCTGGGAGCTTTATCTCTCCAAATGACTCCCTTTCTTTATTCCCAGATGTGCCTCCTAACCCCCTTTCAGGGTAGGCCCTGGCCACTGACCCCTTTTCCCTTATGTCCTGTGAGCTCCCAAGGGATAACATTCCAGCTGGTGCCCAGAGCAGCAGAGGTGCCAGCCCAGGATCCCTCACAGGAAATCGGCACCACCCTCCTCTCCTGCTCCCACGTCCCTTTGCCAGGGAACAGGGCAGGTATCAGGAAAAACGTTAACATTAAATGAGTTTAAAACTTCCCCTTAGAAGTCAGACAGTCCCTGTTGATAAAGCACTGGGACTCTGGGGTTGAGTTTTGGGGTCCTGAGGCTCAGAACAGCCCCCCTTGTCCTCCTGCTGTTCCCTGCAAACCCGTTTGCCCCTTCCAGCATCCCTTTCATCCCGGGCTGAGGCAGCAAATGCCCGACACCGTTCAGGGACATCAACCAGCTCATAGGCAGCGAAATAAATGTGCAGCTTTAGTGCCTGGTGATGGCAGAGAGGTGTTTTGTGATAAATATATTTATGGTGGGGTTTGTAAAAGGCTGTTCCGATGGGTGGGTTTTAGGAAGGCGATAAATGGCCGAGAAAATTGCTCTGGTTGCAGCTCAGAGCTGCGAGTGCAGCCCCAGCACCCCTTGAGGTCCCTTCCCCATCCCCCTCCGGCGGGGATTGGAGCTCCTTGATGCGGGAAAAAGGGTCCCAAAAACCACACCCTCCCATCCAGAGCGAGAGGGGGGCCCTGAGTAACCCCCCCAGGAGCTGTTTGCAAACACTCCGCGGGGCAGGAATTATCTGCGGGCTCTGTTTGGTGTGTAATTCCGAATAACAAATAAATATGGGAGAATTGGGATCCGTTCCCAGACAATTCACAAAGGGCTTAATTGGGACTTAAGTGGTGCCTGAGTCTTGTGCTGGCTCTCTGTGCCGGGGTGCCTTTCACCCAGACGGGGAAAAGAGACAAACTTGGTCAATAAATTACTTGTGATAAATTATTCACCAACTCTGCTCGGAATTAACGCCAACTCCCCCCCCTCCAGCAGCTCCGAAACGCTCCGGTATCTCCCGACCCCTGTCCAGGCTCTGGAGCCACTCGTTGGCTTTAAAAGCCTCTCCCAGCCTCTATTATAGAACCATATTTCGTGGCATTTATAACCTGTCATAAAAAGAAGGGGGAAAAAAAATCGCTCCCAGATTAAATTTGGCGTGTGAGGCCGGAGCTTTGTCCTTCCTGTTGACCAAAGCTGAGGAGAATCTGTTTGCGGGTTCAAGCTGAGAAAATTGTTTGGCGTGAAGAGAGGCCACTGTGCTTCTGTGAGACTTAATAACGCTCGCTTGGAATTTAAAAGCCTTCATCAGCGAGGAATTTGTAATCAGCATAAAAGGGGTTTTGCATTTTAACCAGCTTTTCCCAAAGGAAGGGATGAGCCGGCTACAGATCTGTGGGTTTTTTGGGGGAAAAAAAAGCATCTTTGCTTCTCTCCCTCCTCAATGCTCAATTCTCAGCAGTGGGAATGGGGGGGGAATAGAAAAGAATAAAAAATATAAATATCAGGTCAGCTGAAAAAGGGAAAAAAATGGTTTTTTTTCCCCCATTTATGAGCCATTAAAAACCGAACCCATTTGGTTTGCGCTGGAAGAAACATTTCACTCCTGTGTCCGTCCCCATTCACAGGGTGATTATTAAATGTAATGCCACGTTTTGGGTGCTGGAGCCACCGTTTGACGCCTCATCAAAGCCGCTCACTTGCCTTGAAAACCCATTTGGGCTTCAGAGTCGACCCAAAAAAAAGAAAAGCCCTAAAAAGGGGCTGCGGCGTTTGATCCCAATTTGCAAATCGCTGCGGTTGAGCGGGAGCCGCGTTTTCCCCTCGAAGGTTTTTATTCCCATGGAAAAATTCTGCCGAGTCCCGTTTCTGAGTCACTTTTCCCAACTCCTACGAGCTGTCGCTGCTGCTCCGAGGCGCGATGGAGCCGGGAAGGGCTGTCCCAAGCCTGGCTCTGGGCAGCTCCGGCGGCTCCTGGAGTCTAATTCCCTAATTCCCCATGTGCAGCGGGATTCATCCCTCCATCCCGTGTTTGAAAGGATCAAGGAGCAGGAGCAGTCCTGGAATTCCAGGGTCCTGACACCCCTCTGTCACCTGCTCCACCCTGAAACCACCTGCTGTTCTTCCCTTTCCATGAAGTTATTGTTCAATGAGACAAACGGGATTTTAGGGACACTCCCCAGCTACTTTTATGGCTATTTAATAATTCCTTGACTCCCTTTTTGTGGGTTAAATCCTCCTGGGAAGCTGCAGACACGGCCCTTGTCCCCCTTCCCTGGCCTGGCAGACTCATGGATTTTCCCTGTTTTGCTCAGGTTTTAAGGGAAGTTCAATGATCAGGGATGTTTCAGGGCTCTTTACATACCAAAGCCACCCCTTATCCTGCTGGAATCTCTGCTCCAAGGCTGGCAGCAGGAATGCTGAGAGATCCAGGGATCCCAGCACAGGGAAACCAGGAGCTGCCTTTGCCTTTGGTTGGGATTTTTAAAGGAGTGGAGGGGAAGCCAAAGTCATTTTATCCTGGGAAAACACAGGAGAGGACGATGCACTCTGGTCTCATGGAGTAACCACTCCCAGCACGTGGCATCCCACTCCTGGCACGTGGAATCCCATTCCTGGCACATGGAATCCTGCTCCCATCGCCTGACATCCCACTCCCAGAGCATGGAATCCCATTCCTGGCACGTGGAATCCCATTCCTGGCACGTGGAATCCCATTCCTGGCACATGGAATCCCATTCCTGGCATGTGGAATCCCGTTCCTGGCACATGGCATGGCGCTCCCAGTGTGCAGCCTCCCACCCCAGTGCAGGCCATCCCACACCTGGCACATGGAATGCCACTCCCAACACATGGAATCCCATTCCTGGCACACGGAATCCCACTCCCAGCACATGGAATGCCACTCCTGGCACATGGAATCCCACTCCCAGCACATGGCATCCCACTCCCAGCACATGGAATGCCACTCCTGGCACATGGAATCCCACTCCCAGCATGTGGCATCCCGCCCCCAGCGTGTGGAATCCCATTCCTGGCACGTGGCATCCCACTCCCGTTGTGTGACATCCTGTTTTCAGCACTCCTGGCTGCGTGGAATCCCTCTCCCACTCAGCCAGGCCTGGCAAATCCCTCCTCCCTGTGCCAGGCTTGGTGCCATCCCACCTTTCCCGGTGCCCTTGGTGGTGCTGGTGGTCTCCTTGGGCAGCCCCTGTGAATAAATAACGGGCTGTCAGAGCTGAGGGGGTTTAAAATCCGGGCTGAGGGGACTTTGCATCCAGAGGCAATGGAAGGGGGTCCACGTGGCTCCTGCTGGATCCTCCCAGGGATGAATCCTCCCTGTGCTCTGGCTGAAGGAAGGGGGTGACCCCACAGAACAGGCAGCCCCTCACCCCCCTCCTGCCTCGGGGGGCACTGCCCCCAGCCCTTGCCCAATCCAGGCAGGATTGCCCACGGCTCAGCTTCCTGGGATGACTAAGAGTGGATGAGCCACTCCTGGAAACTCAGCAAAGATCTAATTCTGTGAATAAACCGGAAAAGAAACAGAGAAAGGGGAAAAAAAAAATAAAAAAACAACAACCCACCCTCCTCGCCGGGGGAAGATGATGATGGTTGTGAATTGAAGGCAAAGTGGGTGACATTTCCGCCAGCTGTGTGCAGCTGGGGGGGCTTTGGGGGGACATTTGTGGGGGCACCGAGGCTGCAATTCCCGGAGAGGATGGAGAGATGGGAGAGTGGGAACTTCCCCTGTGCCCGCACCCCGCGCTCTCCGGTGGCCGTGGGGACCTGGTTTCACCAGGTGACAGCAGCCCCCGGTGCCATGGGGACAGGAAGGTGCTTTTCCTGGTGCTCAGTGTCCTTGGAAACCGAGGGATTTGTGATTTGCGGGCGAGGGAGCAGCCGGGATGCACTTTGGAGCCCTGAGGCTCCCCCTTCCCGACCCGTGCCGGGGCAGGAGCGGCTCCAGAGACATGTCCTGGCTCGGACACTCCAGCCCAGTATCCTCCAAACCCAGCAGTGCCAGGGGCCAGGTCACTCCAGCTCATCCCAGTCTTTCTCCCAGGGGTTAATTCCCTCCTCCACCCCCCCAGCTCCCAGTGTCACTTGGATGATTTTACTTCAAATACAGCTGGGAGTGGATTTTACTAAGAACAAGCTCCATTCCTCACCCAGGAAGGGTTTTTCCATCCCCCAGTTCAGGTGGGGGCAGGGGGGGACGTGCCACCCCCTTGGCTCTCATGGCAGGGTCCTCATCCCGTTGGAAAATCCCTCTCTGTGGTCTCTGCTGGTGGCAAAGCCCCCCAGCAACCCCACACCCCATCAGGATGGTGCTGGTACATCCCCCCCCCCAGCTCTCCGAGCCCTTCCTGGCTCTGGTGGCTCCACAGGGCTTTGCCTCCATCCCAAGGATCTGCTCTGTGCCCAGGGAGGGGGGGGAAGCAGCCCCAAAGCCGTGCCTGGCAGTTGCTATGGCAACCCCACATTTTTCTTATGATTCCTAATGACTTATTGGCATTTGCACTAATCTGCAGCTTTTTTGGCTGCCAGAGGTTGTTCCCCTTGTTGGATGGGGCTGGATCTGCTGGATGTGCTCTTGTCTGGAGCAGACAAAGCCTGGATTTGCTCTTGTCCTCGCTTTTTTTATCGCTGGAGCTTCACTGCTCTTTGCCATGTCCTGCAGCCACCCATTCCAGACGCTGGATTTATCAGCAGCACGAGGAAGGGAGAGCTGGGCCACCTCTCTCTGTCCCCTGAGGGGCCTGGCAGGACTTTGTGTCCTTATGGCAATTCCAGAGGCATCACAGCAGCTCTGCAGGACGGTGGGAAGCAGCCGGGGGATCCAGGGATCCACAGGGCAGGCCAGACCCCCCAGGACTGTCTCTCCTCCCACAGACACAGCTCTGGGGTCCCCCAGCCCTCAGGTTTGGTAACTCCAGCCCTTCACCCTCGGCCACACGGCCCAAGGAGGCCGGAA
>JAWWLV010027498.1:22122-41717 GCA_035041135.1 Platyrinchus mystaceus | reverse complement strand
CCCCTGAGCCTCCTTTTCTCCAGGCTGAGCTCCCCCAGCTCCCTCAGCTGCTCCTGCTGCTCCAGCCCCTTCCCCAGCTCTGTTCCCTTCTCTGGACATGCTCCCAAGTCTTTCTTGTTGTGAGGGGGGCAAACCTGCCCCAGGATTCAAGGTGGTGCCTCCACAGTGCCAGCACAGGGGCCCTAGTCCTGTGGCCAAACTATGACTGCTACTGGCCAGGTGTCCTTGCCCTTCTTGGCCACATGTGGCATAAAGCACGTGGATTACTGTCTGTGGAACATAAAGCCAAAGTAAAGCAGGCTGAGATGTTCAAAGTAAAGCACTGTGCCTGCTGAGCCTTGGCTGTGTCACCCCACACCCAACCAAACCCTCCCTGTTCCCTCAAGATTTTCTGCTCCCCTGTTGGTATCATGTATCATTTCACATCTGCTGGAAGGCGGGAGGGCTCTGCAGAGGGACCTGGACAAGCTGGATCCATGGTGTGATTCCAAGGGCATGAGGTTCAACCAGGCCAAGTGCCGGGTCCTGCACTTTGGCCACCACAACCCCCAGCAGCCCCACGGGCTGGGCACAGAGTGGCTGGAAAGCAGCCAGGCAGGAAGGGACCTGGGAGTCTGGAGTGACAGGAAGCTGAACATGAGCCAGAGTGTGCCCAGGGGGATAAGAGGGTCAATGGATCCTGGCCTGGCTCAGGAAGAGTGTGGCAGCAGGAGCAGGGAAGGGATTCTTGCCCTGTACTCAGCGCTGCTGAGGCCACCCCTGGAGTGCTGTGTCCAGCTCTGGGCCCTCAGATCAGGAAGGACATGGAGGGACTGGAGCAGGTCCAGAGAAGAGCAACGAGGCTGGGGAAGGGACTGGAGCACAAGTGCTGTGAGGAGAGGCTGAGGGAGCTGGGGTTGTTGAGAAGAGGAGGCTCAGGGGAGAGACTTCATCACTCTTTACAACTCCCTGACAGGAGGTTGTAGCCAGCTGGGGGTTGGTCTCTTCTCCCAGGAACCAGCAGTAGGACAAGAGGGCTTGGTCTTCAGCTGTGCCAGGGGAGGTTTGGGTTGGATATTAGAAAGAAATTTTTTACAGAGAGAGTGATCAGCCATTGGAATGGGCTGCCCAGGGAGGGGGTGGAGTCACCGTCCCTGGAGGTGGTGAAGGTGAGACTGGATGTGGCATCAGTGCCAGGGTCTGGGAACCACGGTGGGGTTGGATCAAGGGTTGGACTTGATGATCTTGGAGGTCTTTTCCAATCTGGCTGATTCTGTGATTTTTTGATTCGCATTCCTATGGCAGCACATGCTTGAGGCTCTGTACACAGGGGGATAGATGTGTCTATACATATATAGATACAAGGTTAGTCTGTAAAGATGTGGTCTTGGAAAAGCAGGATAAGTTCTGGGGTGACAGGATTGCTGGGGAAATGCTCTCTGCTTTTCTCCTCCCCGGGATGGACTCGCTGTGCTGTGATCCCAGGCGCAAGATGCAGCAATGACCACGCGACACGCAGGCAGGCAGGAGGCAAAGAGGCTTTATTCAAGTTTCCCGCGGCTTATAAGGATGCTGGGAGGAAGGGAGGGGCTTGGCTACTCGGCCAGCCAATGAGAGAGACCGGGAGGGTAATTACCAGTAAGAACCCAGGAACCGGTGAAAGGCAGGGGAAACAGCCAATGGGGTTAGGATAGGGGAGTGGCCCGGCTCTGAGGGCAGACCAGGAACTGCATCCCGCATGGCCGACAGCATGGGATGGTGGGGGGCAGGGAGGTTACATAACATAGGGTAATGCGGAACAATGATTTCGCAACACAAGGCTTCTCCGTGCTGATTTTCACCTGCCCACAACAAATCCCACCTGTACACAAATGCAAAAGAACATGACAATTGTGCAACCGCAACCCTAACCCTAAACCTTAACACTAAGCCTAAACCTAAGCATAAGCCTAAGCCTAACCCTAACACAAACTCTGACCCTAACACTAATTAGTTGTTGTGATTTCTAATTGTGACCTGCTGTTCTCATAGAAATTGGTAATTAGGATTTTCAGGTGCTTTGTGATTGGTCTGGGAGGGTGCAGGGGCTGGGGAAGGTCTTCGGGGCTAGGCTGGGTTAGGGTTAGATTTTGGTTTGGTCAGGTTTTGTCATGCAGTTTTTGGGAGGTCATTGGGTGAGGTGCGTTGGTATTGGGGGGTTATTTGAGGGTCCTGGGTATTGTTTGGTTTGTTATTAGGGTGTGTTTTTACATAGTTTCTTTTATTTAAAAAAAAAAAAAATTACTGTGATTCTTTAGTTGTCCACAGGGTAGCAGCATTTTCTTTTTTTTTTTTTTCTTTTGTTGCAGTTTTGGCTTTTTTTAGGTAGGTGGACTGCTGTTTATTTTTTCCTTTGCTGTTCTCTTGTTTTGTCAGTAGCTGGCAGTGTTCAAGGTAAAGTTTTGGTGCACTTCCTTTTTTTGATCACTAGTTGGCAGTGCTGTTTTGTGATTTTCCAGTGCATGATTTCTACTGTAATTGTATGCATGTGTGCAAGAGTTGTTTTTGTAATTGCGTATGTTTTTCAGGTGTTTTAGGGTGCTATGTGCATCTGTGGTGGTTATTGAGGTGCTAATGAGGTGTTAACTACTTGCATAACTGGTTATGTGTGATAACTGGTTGGAGTGTTAATGAGGTGTTAATTCGGTGGAAATTAATTGCATACTGTCACCAGCTGTGATGCAGACCCAAGTGGTAATTAATTGCATAATTAGTTGTTAAATGTGTAATAATTAGTGGTCCAGGTGGAAAACATTACTTGGTTAACATGAGTGAAAAAAAATTAATTATCTGATTACTAGGAAAAAAAAATTACTTAATTAGGTAAAAAAGGTTAATTAGTGGGGGAAAATAATGATTTAGTTAATTGGTTAATTAGTGAAAAAAGTAATTAATGGAAAAACTAGTCAATTAATTAGTGGAAAAACAATTAGTTAATGGAAAACTAATTAGTTAATTCGTTAATTGGTTAATTTGTGGGGAAACACCTAATTAATTAATGGGAAATATTAATTAGTTAATTGGTTCCTTTGTAAAAAAGTAACTAATGAATGCACCTACAAATAAGTTAATTGGTTAAGTGGTAAATTTGTGAAAAAAGTAATTAATTAAAGGAAAATTCTAATTAGTTTATGAGTTAATTGGTTGATTACTGAAAACAATTATTTAATTATTGTAATTAAGTAATTCATTAGTTGTTCAGTGCGTATTCATTAGTGGTTCCCATGGAACAATTAATTACTTAATTAGTCTAACTAATTATATTGTCATTAATAGCTCGTTATTTATGAGGTGATGTTTTAATTGTTTTGTTTTTACTTCTTGGTGTCTATTTCTGGGGTCATGGGGAATTGTTACAGTGTAATGAAAAATTAATTAGCAATTAATTTGTAATTATTTGCCTTGTAATTAGTGCTCCAGGTGGGAATTAGGCGGCCACTTTCAGCACCGCACTCCTGCAAGTGAACAACTGCCGTTCCACCCAGGAAAAAAAGCCCTGAGCCTCTAAAGGTAAATTGGCAAGAGAAATGAACCTAACTCAAAAGAGATTATAAGTCAGAGTTACAATTTAATAAAAGTAATACAATAAATACAATTATACAAGCAATTGGTTTTAACCCCAAAACCCAGATGTATAAGTCGGTACCCTGGAGCGTGAACAGAATGGTGTTTGTTGGCCCCCGTGCTGAGCCCCGCGTGGTCCCCATGTCCAAAGTAAAAGCAAAGGGAATACCTATTGGTGAGAGTGAATGTCGCAGTCTGCTCGAGAGTGGTGGTTGCCATCTGGTTAAGGTTCTGGTCCTCCTCTGGATCCAACCAGTGGTACCACAAGTTCCAAGATTATATACACTAAGGTTCAGGTGGGAATGCCCAGTACCTCCCCCAGGGCAGGGAGTTCCACAGTCGGTGATTGTGAGTCAGTGAGATATTTTTGGAATCCTTGATGGCCCATTAGCAGACATGACCCCTCAGGCTGTGTGTGGAGGTGCTAATGACTCCCCAGAGAGGAGTTATCACACCTGAGTCATTGGTGTGAGGACAGGAACATCCTCCTATCTCACAGACTTCTTAACACCCAGCTTATAGCCTGAGGAGTCAGGTGTGCTCTGGGCAGCTGCTGCAAATGGTCTATTGTTAACAGTTCCTGGGAAATGAGGTAGAGGGTGTAGAATACACAGTTTGGGTTACACCCACACAGTGATGAACTGGTACCAGCTGCTCTAACTAGGACAGCCCCCGTCTCTCAAGTGCAGTTGGTGCACCACTCTCGGCACTACATGGACAGCAAGAGGTTGCTGTGTGCACACCTTTGGTCTGGGAGGAATCTTCGTCCGTCTTGAATTTTGGGAGTCAGATGGCCTGTATCAGCACCACACTCCTGCAAGCCAACAACTGCCATTCCACCCAGAAAAGAAAGCCCTGAGCCTCCGTCTCTCAAGTGCAGTTGGTGTGCCACTCTCAGCACTACCTGGACAGCAAGAGCTTTCTTTGCGGGCACCTGGCTCAGGTGGCACCTCAGGTGGACACAACCCCTGTTGTGGTGTCTTCAGTGTGCTGGAAGGTCTTCTGATGTTCCTGGTGGTTCCTCAGCAGGTGTTGGAGCAGGTGCTGAGGCAGCTGCAGCCCCTTTGCACCTCAGAACAGCAATTCCTCCAGGAATTCTTCCAGCTGAGCCATGACGCTGTGGATTTGCAGGGTTTGGAGGTGAGTGGGAGGACGTGTCCTCTCCAGGGCCGTTTTCCGGTCCTCCCTCCAGCCTGATACCAACCTCAGTGGCCACAGCAGGGGGGCTGCTCACCTCTGTCAGATGCCTGGGCTCTCCTGGACTTTCTAGTGGGGAACAATTAAAAGGAACTTAATTAAGATCTCCAGCAAAATCATGGGGTCTCTGAGCATTCAACTCCATTAAAGCATTCAACAGAACTCCAACAAGAGAAAAAAGAAATAAAACCAGACCTCAAGTTTTCCTCCCCAACGGAGAGCAGATAAATCATGATTTACATCTGATGGGATATTAGGAAGGAATTGTTCCCTGGGAGGGTGGGGAGGCCCTGGCACAGGTTGCCCAGAGAAGCTGTGGCTGCCCCATCCCTGGAAGTGTCCAAGGCCAGGTTGGCACAGCCTGGTATAGTGGAAGGTGTCCCTGCCCATGGCAGCAGCTCACAGAGCATCTCTGCTCCTGCTCCAGAGAAGGGACCACAGGATGGGGGCAGCACCTGTGGGATGTAGGAACTCCCAGAAATGCTCAGTTCCTCACCTTGATCATGTTCCCTCTGTCTGGTGGCTCCTCCTGGCTCTCCCTGCTCCTGGCAAGGTTCCACCTAGGCTGGTGCCTGTTCCCCAGGGGCTTCTCGGGGCTCTCCTGGAGACCTGCAGGGCACCTGGGTTAAACAGCTCCATCCTCCTTGGCCCCTCCTGCTCCTTGGGAGGCTGAAATGTCTCTTTTTATGTCCAACTTGATGTGTGAATTGCCCTTTTCCTGTTGGATTCCCCCTCCCCTTTTCATTGCTCTTTTTGTATTTCCTTGGCTGTGCTCCTTATCCCTTTGCTATTTGATTTACCCCTTAGCTCTAAATCTTGAGGGCTGGGGGGGGTGAAAAATACCAGGTAATAAGGGCATAAATCAACAGAAAAACCTGCAAGAGACTCAGAAAAACTGTTTGTTGCTTATTTTTAATGGTAAATTGCCATAAAAGAATATCTGGGGAGGTGGGAGTGGCTTCCCCCCAAAAAAAGAAAAACCTGGCCTTTTTAAATTAAAAGCATTCACCTGAAAATAAATACACTTTTAAATAAACATTACCACTTTTTACCACACTGTTTTCACTGGATGCTCAGCTCAAGTGGAAAAGTCAAAAAAAATCCTTTAAAATATGCATTTAAAACCCATTACTTCACTCCCTGAAAGAAACCAGTGGGGAAACAGCCAGATTATTTTCTAATTAATTCTAAAAATCAGTGTCATTTCACTCTCCCAGAGGTCCTGGGTGAGTCAGGTCAGGTCTCCATCTCTCATAACATCCGAAAGATCTTTAATTGAGCCACTACCTGCAGGGTTTTTACCTTTGAGAAGGATTTGTCAGTGCCCTCCATGCAGAGCAGAGGTGACAGCCAGCCCTGCTCGTGACCTCAGCCTTGCTAAAACCACGGAGAAAATTCATGAGGTCCTTCAGAACCTATTTCCCACTCTTATGCAATGGATGATGAGAATTTCCCCCGGCTGGGAAGTGGCAAAACCAGGAGGCGAAGAAAAGTATTTTACAAGCCTGGAAATGTTTGTGTGGAAAAGGGAATTGGAACAGGAGAAAAGACTTAATTATTGGCTCACAATTATAAACAGCTTGAGGTTTGCCTTCTAAACTCTCCCATAACACTGAAATGAGGCAATAAATCAGCAGGTGGTGTGTTTTAGAAGCATTTTTCCATAAATAATCCTTTATGAGAGCTCGGAATCAATCCCAAAAATTCAGTGCCCTGATAAGCAGCAGAAAAGAATTTGTACAGAGAGCCTGGGATATTTTAAAACAGGGATGAGGGAAATTATCAGGCACAGCCTGGGCTCCCATCCATCCAGGATCACCCCAGGGAGCAGCTGAGTGGGGGGGGAAGCATCCGGAAAGACCTTGGATGAAGTTCCTGCAGAGCTTCAGCAAAGCCAAACTTTCCCTGCAGAACAGCCCCGGAGCAGCCAGTTTTGATGGAAATATTCCAGCAGGAGGCTCTGAAGGTCTCTGGGAGAGACTCTCAGCACTCCCAGTCCCCATGGCTGCCAAGCTCCTGCAGCAGAAGGATACCCTGGTGCTGTTGGCCCCGTCCAGGAGAGATGGAGATGGACTTTGACTGTGTCCTCGAGTTGAGGAGAGGTCACCTTCTCCTCCAGAGGGAGGGCTGTGATGTTCACCCTCCTGCTTTGCCCCTGGGGTCTCCAGAGAGGGGTAGGCAGAGCTCAGCCGGTACCCAGGAGCCCTGGGAAAGGTGCCTCTCTGGGTACAATCTTCTAAAAATTCCCCTGATCTCCCACTAATCTCACTCTGCAGAGGTGGAGGAGGCTGTTATTTAACATTCTGCTCACATCAGTGATGGGCTGAACATCCCAAACCCAGCCTGGGGCTTCCTGCCTGGCCCAGCCCTATTCCCACCCCATGGAGCAGAGAAGGGCGCAGAGCAGCCCAGCACCAGCAAAACTCAGCTCATCCTGCCTGTGGCAGCCACCCCAGATGATTTTGATCAAAAAGATGGTACTTTTGGATGATTTATGATGGTGCAGTGACAGGTTTGCAGCCTCCAAGGTGTCCTTCTGCCCATGCGATGGGTTTCCCAGACATTGGATTTGCTCCTGGGATTTAATTCATCCTGTTTTATAGGTATTCAACACAAAGTACTGAAAGGAAATCACTGGTTTAATGTTTATCAGAAGGGGATGGGGCAGCCTGGCTGGCACATGTGCCCCACACCACCTTGTTTTTAATTTAACAAGTTTATCTTCACAAGTGGTCCAGTGGAAGGTGTCCCTGCCCATGGCAGGGAGTGCAACTGGATGTGTTTAAGATCTCTTTCAACCCAAACCATCCTGGGATAAAGGGCCTCTTTAACAGGCATCTCCAACACTCCTCCTTTTAATGACTGCTCCTGAGGAGACAAACCTGGGTGCTTTTATTTTCTGCTCCAAGTCCTTTGCTCCAAGCCCATCAAACACTCTGCAAGTGGAAACCTCTTTATCCCAGGCACAGTCTTTGTGATTTCCTGCTGTTTAAATAAAAGCAATCACCCCTCTCCAGGAAATGGGGCTTGATCACATTATCTTATAAAGCACAGATTGGAGCTGGCTTCCCCACTGCTAATTCCCCAGGCTGGCTTGCTGAAAGTGTATTCATTGCTTCTTATTGGGAATTTCTATTTTTAAGCCGAAAAGAGCACTTTTGCCTGTGAAAAGCTGTATCCAGGAATGGAGGAAAGGGATGGCAGAGAGGAATATTATCTTGTTTACCTGTTTGTTTCACCTGATGTGACAGGTGAGGCAAAGCACGTGCCCCTCTGTGCCAGGCTGAGTGGTCAGAGAATCATGGAATGGTTTGGGTGGGAAGTTCATCTCATCCACCCACTGCCATGAGCAGGGACACCTTCCGCTATCCCACGTTATTCCAACCTGGCCTTGAATACTTCCAGGGATCCAGGAGCAGCCACAGCTTCTCTGGGCACCCTGTGCCAGGGCCTCACCACCGTCACAGCCAGGAATTCCTTCCCAGTGTCCCACCTAACCCTGCCCTCTGCCAGCTTAAAGCCATTTGGGTGCCATTAGGACTATTGAGGTGAGATTTTCTTCCTTTTTTTTTTTTTTCCAGGACCGCTGTGCTCTCTTGCAGGTACTTGTACCCTGTCAGCACTGCCCATCCTTGTTCCATCCCATGGTCCTGAGGTGCCCTGTTTTCCTGGTGCATGTGGCTGAGGTGTCTTTGCCCAGGGGAAGTGGCACTGGGCAGGAGGAGCTGGAAGGGTTGGTGGGTACGTTGAGATGGGCTGCACACCCAGAAATGGGATCCACCAGCCCCATTCCCTTTCCTGGGTTCCATTCCTTCCCTGGGTCCCATCCTCTGGCTCAGGGTCTGGACACAAGTGAGGAAGGAGGTGCAGAGCTGGAAAGAGCCCAGTGATGACTTTGATGGAGTAAACACACTGTGCAAAGTGGTTTCTGACATTCAAGCCTGGCCAAGCTGGCATGGAACTTTCCATTACAGTCCTTTGTTTTGCTGAAGGAAAATGTGACTTCTGGGTAATAAAAAACTTCCGGAGGAGACAGATCAGTTTCTCTTTTTATCTCCAGAAACACCTGACTAGAATATTTTGAGTCAGATGCAGTGATTTCTTAGAAATTATCCCCTTGGGACAGCACAGCCCCAAACACAGCTCACTGTGAAATCATTCTGCAAATATTGCTAAAAATGCCCTCCTGTCTTCAGGGACAGGTTTGATGCCTTCTCTTCACAGGGAAAAGTGTCTGAGGAAGCTCTGAGCAGCCCTGCTTGTGTGAAATATGGACCAGGCTTTACAGAATCATAGAATCACTCAGTGGTTTGGGGTGGGAGGGATGGAAAACTCACCTTGTTCCGCCCCCTGCCATGGGCAGGGACACCTTCCACCAGCCCAGGTTGCTCCAAGCCCCGTCCAACCCAGCCTTGGACACTTCCAGGGATAGGGAGAACACTTCCAGGGACAAGGAAATTATAAGGTCTTCCTAGAGCCTTCTCTAGGCTGAACAACCCCAAGCCTGTCCTGACAGGAGAGGAGCTCCAGCTCTCGGAGCAAGAGAAGAGAAAGCTTGGCGGATTTTTTCAGGAGATAATAGTGGGGTGGGAACTCTGGAACAGGCTAGGAAGACTTTGAGAGCTGGGGAGAAGGGAGGTGACAACAGCTTAAGGGTGATTGGGCTTTGTTAACCAGGCATTGCCATGTCTTCCAGCTCCTCAGAACATGAGCTCAACCATCCATGTGGCATTTCTGAGCCCTGCAAAGGGAAGCTGACCAAAAGCTACAGCTCTGAGGAGCAGCTAAACAAAACTGGGGAACTGGTGGAGCCAAGGGTCACATAGACACTGCCTGACATAAAGCAGAGCTGGCTTTGTCACGTCCTGCCAACCCCAGACTCAGCCCAAGGAGGAGAGAGTAACTCATGGTGCAAAATCCAGGGAAAACACCTGTGATGGAGGATGCTTGTCACATTCCCTGCCAATAAAGCCCAAAGGTCATATTTGCAGATCACTCACCTCCTTTTCCTCTTCCCAACAGGGAGGTTTTGGCTTGTTCAAAGAAGGCCTTGATTTCCTGCTCGTAGAGTCTGCCAAGGTTCTGGGCACAGACCTGCAAGGGACAGAAAGGGCCAGGGGAAAGCAAAAAGTCCAAATTTTAGCATTTCAGACCTTTTCCTTCAATACAACATCTGCCACTGAGTGCCAGGCTGTTTCTCCCAAGCACAGAGGTCCAACATGTTGTGGTCAAGTTGGCCAGACACTCTCCCAGAAGGGCCAAGTGTGTGTGGGGGCGAGGGTTTGGTGAGACCAAGCCCTCACCAGGAATTCACCAGTCGGACCAATCTGTTCCTGATGGATGGAATATTCATACTATTTGTTCAGGATTTCAGCCATACCTTGGGTAGGTCACAGAGCTGGGTTGCTGTTCCTCTGCCAAGCCATGAGGGGGGTGCAGGGCAGCAGCTCCTTGTTTTGGAGTCCATGGCTTGGTGCAGACAACTTGTCAACAGGCTGCCCAAGAGCAGGGACCTGGGAATTGCCATAAAGCAGCAGAAATAGCAGAGAGAGTCAAATAAAACAGCCCTGAAAAACTTCCTGATCCCTCTGGAATTTCCAGTTCTGAAATGTCAGAATTTCTGAATTTCCAGGCTTAAGAAGCAAATTCCAAGCTGAAGCAGGGCAGGCATGACCACTTGGAGCTCGAGTTTGAATCCTGTTATCTGGGAACAATTCTGAGCTGGCCTAGCAGTAACACAGGGGATAATCCAGATAAGCACCATGGGCAGAAGACACAGGAGGAAAGCTTCTTGTTGAAGAACACACTGGAAATCTTCCCTCAGAGCACGGGGGGATGGGATGCTATTGATAGGAGGGATTTGTCAGGGTCTGGAAATGCTGGGACACCACACCACAGACTCAGAGTCATGTGGAGCTCAGAAGGTTCAGGGTTGGTCCAGGTGGAGCAGTTTGTCCAGCCAAGGTCTGAAAATCTCCAAGGATGGAAATCCCACAGTTCCCTCCTGGTTTCCAGCCTTGCTTGAAAGAAGACACAGAAGATTTAAGGAAATAGCCGTGAGGATTTGGGATTTGCTCCTTTTCATGAAAGGAAATCCGGAAGAGTCAAATTTTCCTTTCAGGTTTCTGCCCACAGGGATATTGTCCATCACATCTTTTAAACTGCCAAATGAGCACTGAAAGCATTGATCGAAGGATCAAGGGATTGGCTCTTACCCTCGGATTTCATGTTACAAGCAGATCAACAGCCACCAAAATGAAATGAGAAAATCTTAAGTCTAAAAATCTTCAAGGCTAACTTTTTCACAGGACAAAAAAGTCAAGGACTGTCACCAGAGGGATCCTGGGAGCCTGGATTCCTTCTACATTCCTGAAAAACTAACCTAAGGGCTGGGAAGGGTGAAGGGATGTGGAAAGACCTCTTTGGAAGACACTTTAGGACAATCATCCCCTACAGCCCTGATGTGACTTTGCCAGGATATTCAGATCTCCTGGGATTTTGAGCACAGCCCACCTGCAGCTGGAAGATGTTGGTGATGTGACTGATGAGAGAGTTCTCAAAGTTCTGCTTGAGGTTTTCAAACAGGATCAGCTGCTCGGCCACCGCCTGCAGCTTCTGGGAACCTGGAGGGGAAGGACGGGATATCATGGGATTGAGGGAAAAAGAGGGGATGTCATGGAACAGAGTGGTGGGGAGGAGAAAGGAAAAGCTCAGGGTGCTGCAGCTCAAGAAATGAGAAGGTCAGTGGCACAGAGGTCACCATAAGCTGTGGAACTGGGGATTAGCTGTGCTGTCACAGCACAGTTCTTGCATTTATGGTATGGTATGTTGGTACATAACTTGCTTTCCCATATTCTAAGACAGGGGTCCTCAAACTTTTCAAAAAGGGGGCCGGTTCCCTGTCCCTCAGACACTGTGGAGGGCTGAACTATAGTTTGGAAAAAAATTAACGAATTCCTATGCAAACTACACATAATTTATTAGTAGTAGTGCACAAAAACAGGAAAAAGAATGCAATATTTAAAATGAAGAATTGTAATCAACAAAAATAATATTTCAATGTGAACTATTCTTGGAATACCCTGCACTCTTGAGTCAATTTTTTTTGACATGATGGTGCACGTGCTTCCCACTGATGCTGGCTTGCTTGTCCTATCTGGGAGCTGGAGGGAGGGAGGGAGAGACAGGGGAGGCGCACACCTTGCTGATGCCGCCGCCCCCCTCCTCAGCCCGGCCGCGCAGTCCGGAGGGGGGGCCAGAAGGGACTGAAGGGACTTTGCCACAGGGGCTCTGGCGATTTGCCCGAGTTGAGAGGCTGCCAACACTGCTTGCCCGGCAGAGGAGACGCCCCCGTCTCTCACCCACCGTGCATCGCAGAGGAGGAGGAGGAGGACGGGGCTGCTTGGTTTCCGCCCCCAGTCCCGGTGGGGGGGGAAAGTGGGCCAGATAAGGGACTCTAGGGGGCTGCACCTGGCCCACGGGCCGTAGTTTGGGGACCCCTGTTCTAAGAGGTCCTCAGGAGTCTTTCCAGTGTCTGTGCTGTCCCCTAGTACCACAGAACAAAGGTCCTCACCCCCCAGCAGGAGCTGGGATGGGCTGGTGGCACAAAGGCCAGAGCTGATGGCACACACTGAATGGACATGGTGCCTTCTAGAGTGGGGAAAGAAGGAAAAGAGAGAGAAAAGGAATGGGGAAACTCCCATCAGTGGGAATTGGGAAAAGAATCAATAGGGTCCGTGGACAAACAGGGTAGCAGGGAGTCCCTGGAATGCTTTCCCATGGTAGATGTATAGTTTTTTCAGGAAGAAGTTCTTTACAGAGAGAGTGATCAGACACTGGAATGGGCTGCCCAGGGAGATGGTGGAGTCACCATCCCTGGAGGAGTTTAAGGACAGACTGAATGTGGCACTCAGAGCTATGGTCTGTGTGACAAGGTGGGGTTTGATCAAAGGTTGGACTTGATCTCAGAGATCTTTTCCAACCTCGTTGATCCTGTGATTCTGTTTGCCTCAGGACATTCCAAGTTCCTTCTACCTATGGGGTTATCAGTGCTGGTGGGAGCAGGTTGGAGCTGGATGTGGCAAGTTCTGCCTCTAATTGCTCATTAATTGCTGTGCTTGTGCATTCCCAGGTAACGACTACTGGCTGTTCAATTATTATTTGGCTTTGTCATTACTAATCCTGCCTAGCAAAAGGACTTTGAGAGACCCCTGTGGTGGTGAGGGGACTGCACGTCCCCTGGGCTGGTCTACCTGGAGTCCATCCCGGCCGTTTGTCCATCAAGACAACACAGTCCCTCATTTCCAGGCCAGAGAAGCTCCTTAGTCTTTGCAGACAGATCATAGTTTTCAGTATTTGAGGTCACTGAAAGTTGTTTTCTAACAGATCCAAGAGAAATGTCTCCACCAATCCCCATACCGTGAGGAACAGGATCTCATCCATCAGCCTGTTCCTGTTGGAGATGATGCGATGCAGCAGGGAGTTTTCCCAGTGGATGTGGTCCATCTGCTGTTTCACACTTCCGAGGACCTCATCATAGACCTGCAGGGTCTCCTCCACCCCGGACACCTCTGCCAAGGCCTTGTCGATGGAGCTCATCAGCTGTGTCACCTGCTGCTCAGAGGAGATGATGGCCTGGAGGTTGGCCTGGGGATGGAGAACAGAGGGATCCAGGGCTTAGAAGGGACTGATGGACTCAGCTTGGAGTCAAATCAGAGAACCTGGAATGGTTTGGGTTGGAAGGACCTCAAAGCTCATCTCATTCCATCCCCTGCCATGGACAAGGACACCTTCCGCTATCCCGGGTTGTTCCAACCTGGCCTTGGACACTTCCAGGGATGGGGCAGCCACAGCTACTCTGGGCAACCTGTGCCAGTATCTCCTTGTAAGGAAACACCCCAGCTTTGAGGCGGTGTCTCCAACACATCTCTGCACCCCATGGCCATGCCAAGGGCCTTGTCTCAGCCCATTTAGCACAGCTCAGGGCACTGCCAGGGTGCCTCCCAGCCGAGCTGCTCTGGCAGTGCAATTAATAATGATTAAATCATGCATGAGACATGCCCTGAAGGCACAGTTTGCCTAAGGAGGGCTCAGGAGCTTGTTTGGAATGGCAGGTGGAGATCCACCGGCGTGTTAATCACTGCTGACAAACTCTGCTAGAGATTCCACACTTCCAAATGTTAATTGTATCATCTGCAGGGTCCATGTCCCAGGAAAGAAAACAATCAATAGGCATGGGCCTGGCAGGCCTGAGCTTTCCAGGCTGCTGCTTTTCTCTCCATTAATAAAGCTTTTGAAGAGGTTTGTCTGCTCTGATAATTAATTTTTTTGATGTCTTTAAATGAAGAACATCAGAAGCAGCTGCACCACCCAACCTGCCCCGTGCTCAGCTCACTGAGGGGAGGAAGAGAAGAAAAGAAGAGCAAAGAGAAGCATCTTGACTACCCAGGTTGGGTTGTTGTGGCTTGGACAGACCCTGTGCTCTGGATTAGGGATATGTCTGGAAGCACAATCTATGCTGGGCATCTCCAATCCTTGTGTTAAGGACTTTTTTCAAGCTCCACCTGCACTGCTATCAGGATGAAGATGAGCTGGAAGCTCCAGCTCTAGAAAATGGCTTTGGGTTGGAGGGACCTTAAAGCCCATCCAGTCCCACCCCTTCCATGGGCAGGAACACCTCCCACTAGCCCAGGTTGCTCCAAGCCCCATCCAACCTGGCCTTGGACACTTCCAGGAATGGGGCAGCCACAGCTTCTCTGGGCAATCTTTGCCAGGGCCTCCCCACCCTCACAGCCAACAGTTCCTTCCCAATATCCCATCTCAACCTGTTCTCTGTCAGTTTAAAGCCATTCCCCCTTGTCCTGTCCCTCCATCCCTTGTCCCAAATCCTTCTCCAGCTCTCCTGGAGTGCCTTTAGGCTCTGGAAGGGGCTCTCAGGTCTTCCTGGAGCCTTCTTTTCTCCAGGTGAACACCCTCACTCTCCCAGCCTGTCCAATGCACAGAACTCAGCTCCAAAAGCACCAGGGATGCTCAGCAAATGTTCCCAACCGGCCTCCCCAGCCCGGCCCCACTCCTGGATTGCTGCTTTCCAGTAAATCCCCAGGACCCTCAGCTCTGCCCAGAACTTCAGATTGTATTAAATGTTCTTAAATCAGAGCCATAACCCACCCCCCCAGGCCTGTCCCTGCCCTGCCTTCAGATGGTCCTGTTAGGGCTTCACAGCCCCACAGGGGGTTGCCCTGAGCGAAGCAGCATCGGTGTCACCAACAGGGCAGTGCTAGTGGAAGGGGCTTTCCAGAGGATCCCTGCTCATGGAAAAGTAATATATTCCAGCTGCAGAGCTGCTGGGAGCTGCTTGTGGTTCCCCAGGTGCCAGGATCCTGGAATTACACAGGAATACCAATGTACAAATCAGTGCCATCCTTCTCCCTGGAGCAGAGAAGAACTCTCTTGCTGTCACTGTGGTGAGTTTTGAGAGCCCCAGATGAGGTGGGTGATTTATATGGTGAGAGAAGGCCAAGGTGTCATCACTGGGATGTGCGGGAAAGCATTTAAAGAGATGCATGTGCCAGTCCAACTTGCTGGTATTAATAACACTTAATATTGCAGATTAGGCCTCAGAAATAGAAACGTCTCATTGATTAATTTCTATTAGAGATAAATCACATTTTTTTCATTAGGAGGCATTAAAATAATGCATTCAACAGCTGCTTTCATCTCAAATAGCTTAATAGAGATGTATTGGTTGCTCTCACAGGGTATTTTACTGGGAAACAATCACAAAGTGCCTGTAAGACTTGCCAGGAGCTGGCAGGAACAGACCTCAGGAGTTTAGTCTTTCAGATTAACTGCTAAGTTTCCAACTGTAGTAAGTCATATATTGGGAATACAGCAAACACTGGAGCTAAAGGAGGTTGGATTTAGGGCTTGTGGTTTCTTGTGTGCTTTAGGATATTTCCTTTGGCTTATTGTTTTTTTCCTCTTTTCTCTTTGGTTCTCTCTCCATAAAATGACAGCACCAGGTATTTTAGCATAAGATAAATGCTTGAAGCAGCTTTCTTCTTTTTTTTTTTTTCCTCCAGCACTCAAAAGAAGTTTTCCTCTGCAGAAATGCAGTAAAACACATATGGAGTCAATAAAGCCCACTAGTCATAGAATCCAGAATGGTTTGGGTTGGAAGGACCTTAAAGCCTCATTTCATTCTACCCCCTGCCACGGGCAGGGACACCTTCCACTATCCCAGGTTGCTCCAACCTCGGATAGTGGAAGGTGTCCCTGGCCGTGGCAGGGGGTTGGAACTCCATGGTCCTTAAGGTCCCTTCCAACCCCAGCCGTTCCGTGATTCTATGAAATACATGGATAATCATGTGTTGTAAAGTAAAATATATTTTTATATCCACACATATCTTTATTTCTTGGAGGGGGGATGTCACCAGGCAGCCACTCAGCCCTTCCCTGGCATCACCAACACTTTAGTCCCCTCCCCAGCCCAGGGTGCAGAGAGGATCTCTGAAAATAAGATGAATTGTCTATTTTTCTTCCCAGCCTGGCACTGTGTCACCATGACCACTGGATAAATCGGGTGCCTGTGTCACCAGATACTCCAAACATGGATCCTCCTCACTGATTCCCTCTCCCTGGTACCCCCCTCCCCATCTCCCACCATACGCACCCACAGTTTGAAGTGTCTTCACCTCTCAGTGATGATGCAAAAAGCCACTGTGAGTGTGACAGGGGAATGATTTACCTTCCAGCATACATGAGGGGATGTTCACAAAGGTGACAGCTCTGCCCAGGAACCAGTGGCTCAGCTTCCACAGGCACCTGAGAAAGGTTTTCTTCTCCTCAAAGTTGCTGGTGTTCCACTTGTACACCTTGTCAAACTGCAGGTCAAAGTCCAGGCTGGCCTAGAGGGTTCATTACCAACAGCAATCAGACACCACTGGCCACACCAGGGATATCCAGCACAGGTTTGCAGCATGTTTGAGAGGTGTGTTCACGGCACATGGCAAATTATCATGATAAGGGCACTGAGACTGAAGGATGAACAGCAGTTCTGGCCACAGGAGTGGACACAGGGACACCCAGAGTGGCTCAGGCCAAGCAGTCAGCCAGTCCTGACCCATCACACTCATTTAATTTTGGATTATATAAAGCCCTTCACCTTCCACTGCGGTTTTGGGGGACGGATGATGAGTTTTGACAGTGGCCAGTGGCAGATGTTTGGGATAAAAAGCATTCAAAGGACAAGCCCAGAGTTACAGTGCCTTCAGGATTCCTTGGCAGCCTCCAGCAGCCCGTGATCCAGCAGCTCACTGAGCTGGAGGTTGGATCCACAGCCCTGTGTTTAACAGCCCTTGAAGGACCTGCTGTCCCTCATTTCCTCTGGTGGTTTTTGGAACTTATTCAGAGTGTTGGCACCTCCAGCATCCTGTGGCAATGAGCTCTGTGGTGCAATGACGTGCTGAGTGAGGCAGTGTGATCAGCTGGAGTTGAGAATTTGGGGTGAGTCCAGCACCCACCCAGCCCCCACTGCAAATATTCCCTCTGCAATCCTCAAAATCTCAAACCTCTCTTCACTCCGAGGTTGGGAACACCCAGAGAAAGCCCAGGAACAGGTTTCCACAAGCTCAAATCCCTGTGGCAGCAGTGTGGTGTCACTCATGCTTCACCTGGCATCACCCTGCAGGGAAGGTCACCTGCCAACGCCACAGTCACCTGAGATAACAGGAGCGTGGACTGGGGAAAAAAAACACTCATGGCATTTCCCAAGTTGTTTTCATCCCTCTAAAAAGCTCATCTCATTCCACCCTTTGCCGTGGGCAGGGACACTTTCCACTATCCCAGGTTGCTCCAACCTGGCCTAGGACACTTCCAGGGATGGGGCAGCCACAGTTTCTCTGGGCAACCTGTGCCAGGGCCTTCCCACCCTCCCAGCGAAGTGAAGTCTGAAAACAACATGTTCCTTCTCTGTTGTTTTTTTTTTTCTACCAGTTTGTCTTTTACTTTTTAATCTCCTTCCAGCTCTGTTTTGCTTTTCTCCTGTTTTCTTTCTCCCCGGATTGCTGCTTTTCCTTCTGTTGGGCGTATTTTTGGCCCAGCTGAAATCTCAAACCTCTCTTCACTCCGAAGTTGGGAACACCCAGAGGAAGGCCAGGAACAGGTTTCCACCAGCCCAGCCCTGAAATCCCCCTGGCAGCACCGTAGTGTCACTCATGGTTCACATGCCATCACTCTTCAGGGAAGGTCACCTGAGATAACAGGAGCGTGGACAAAAAAAGCACTCATGGCATTTCCCAAGTTGTTTTCATCCCTAGAAATGTCAATATGTTTACATCTACCTATGCCCAAAGGATTGTCTCATGAAGGGGGAACTCCAGCCACAGGAGACTTTGTTTTTTTCCACTAGGTAGGTGGAAAGAACGGGTTTGCTGAATTCAGAATATCCCACAGCAGGAAATTCCTTCCTGCACCATCCCATGAGCTCTGCAGCACAGTCTGATCCTCCTGGAGAACTTAGAAGCCTTAAACTCATGATTATTGACACTGAACATCATCACTGACAGGGAGTTTCTGAGTCCTACAACACATTATGGGTTGTTTCCAAGACACCTTGAATTAATCCATCAAACGCCCACGTTGCTTCACAGGGATGGAGCAGAGCAGGGATGTCTGGGGGAGGAACTGATGGTCCCTAGGTTTATAACAGTGCCTTTTGAGGAGCTATTAAAGCAGGGAGGCATTAATCACCTCATCAATATTCAGACTGGTTTGGGCAGGGGGGCTGTAGCTTTAGGCACAGCTGCACTTGCAGTGTCAGTGTTTGCAGTGCCAGGGAAACTCTTCTTTTGATTTCAGCTGCTGAGCGGATCCTATTTTAGGAACAAGAGGGAACAGTTCTGGCTTTCCATGTTCAAGAAAGACAAGTTCAGCTTGGAAGGGGCTCCACGGAAGAGAGAAGTCAGGGAGTCATAGATTGATAGGATTGTTGGGGTTGGAAGGGACCTTTAAGAGCATCTAAAGGGACCTTAAAGATCATCCTCACTGGGATGGCAAATGGAAGGAAAAAAGGACTGAAAATCCTGGAACTATTTTTTAATCTGAATTCCTCAGGAGCCAAAGCAGTTGGGAGCTCAGGCTGATGAGAGCACCTACCTCCTCGTGTACAGGACAGTGTAAGACAAGGAGATACCAGCTCTGGAGATACCAAGGAGAGCTATCAGGGAGATACCAGTTCTGCCCATAGGATCAAGATGCCCTGCAAAGTTGCATTTGATTTGATTTTCCTTCCAGACACGCTGTGCAGATGTACTTTATTTGTCCTGGATGTAGAACTAGAAAGCTGCTCTTTCCTTCATTTATTTCTGTGTTTCTGAAACCCCAGGCATGTTGCCAAAGCCCCTGGAACATTCATATTAATAAAAAACCTAATTATAACGACTTTAACGACCCTCTGCCATCCCCAGCAGCATAAAGGGAATATCTTGTCCATGCTCCTGAGCTGAGCATCAGAGGACCCGGATTCCCCTACAGATCCTGGTCTGGATTCCTCTATGGATACTCACATTTTTTTGCCACAGAAGGAAAGCCAGTCCTACCTGGTGGAGGGTCTTGCCATCCACCAGCTTGAGCTCTGCCAGGGGCCACCAGCACATTGTCTGGAGCAGCTCTGCCTGCTCTGCCCTGACCTGCAGTAAGCGTGGCTGCACCAGCCTTCAGGTGTTCATTGGGGAGGAGAACAGGGAAAAACCACCCCAAAACATCATTGTCAGCCCAGAACAGCAGTTCGGGGGGGGGGGGGGGGGGGGGCCAACCCG
>JAWWLV010027498.1:0-22112 GCA_035041135.1 Platyrinchus mystaceus | reverse complement strand
CCCCCCCCCCCCCCCCCCCCCCACACAGGCACAGACAGACCCACAGACACTGATTTCTCCTTGTGGTCAGATGGAGAGAAGCTACAGTGGCTTTTCACTGAGTATTTACATATATGGGAAGTTCTCTCTGGGGTCTAATCCAGAGCATTTGGAAGTCTATGGAGGGATTCCCAACCATTCCCTTGAGTTTTAAACCAGGCCACTGTAATGGCCAAGTCAGATTTCAGCAGGATCCAAATGCAGCAGGAACAGGGCGCCCAAATGCAATAAGGTTTTTGGTAGTTTTGTACTATATTTCTGGCCCTACAACAGGGTCCAAAAGCACTGAGTTGTCCGACTGACACCCACACTAATATATCCCATCAAAAATCAATTCCTGTGCCAATGAGCTGACAGACACCTCTTGGTTCAGCTGGGAGGTGCTCACAGAATTATTTGCTGGCAGTTAACATTTTGATTTTCCATCTGAGTTTGATATCTCCAGAAATCTGACCCAGCCAGTTCCAGGGGTAACTCCTGTGTTTTAGATGCCACATTGTGGGGAGATTCCTCCTGCCCTCCACTGGCTACTGAGGGAGTTGAAGGACTTCATTTGGGTCAAACACTCTGTTTAACATTTCAGGTAATCGATGTAGTAGGTGACTACTACACTTCTTCTACTTCTTCTACACTACTTCACTGTCTAGAAACTCATTGACAGGAAAGTCTGTCCCCTGAAAATTTGTAAAAAAAAATAATCTACGCTAATAACTTCTCAGGAGTGATGGAGCAACTAGAAAAGCAGAGACCAAAGGAGATGGAAAATTCCGTGAAGGACTTGCTCCTTTGGCTCCTGATCAAACAACTCTGTCCTCCTGGAATGTTAAAGCTCTCACAAAAACCACAGATAGAGCGAGGCTGCAGTGCTGGGTCATGTTAGAACGGCTTGTTGCTGACCTCTAATGACAGAATTGATGCAAATGGCCTAAAAAAAAACCTCTTACATTCCTGGAGGGAGCAAATCCTGCTCTTCCCAGCCACCTAAAAATCATCAGTGTGCTTTTTTGCCAGTTCTTGACTTACACACTGACATGACACAGCTCCTTCTTGGGATGAATGTTTCCTTCGTTTGATCTTAAAACACAGCATTCCCAAAAGGGATCCTGCCTCTTCTCCCAAAGCAGGAAAAGAGCCATCAGAGACCAAACTGTCTATGACAGAAAGAAACCTTCCTTTCTCCTCCCCCTCACCTCCCAGGGTTCTCACCCATGACACAGAGGATGGACATTTTCTTCTTCCCTGTTTTCTGGACCTGGATAGTTTCCAGCAGCCTCTTCTTCTGAGGGTTGAACACTTTCTTTCCCAGCAAGCTCCAAAGAGAAGCCATGGTGGGACCTGAGCACAAGGGCAGCTGGTGGCTGAGGGTGCTGGTGCTCATGGTCACCTCCTGCAAACACAACCAGGCTGGAGAGGGCATCCAGAGGAGCTGTGCTGCCCCAGCTTCAGACAAGGGCCTGGAGGGACAGGAACAGCTTCAAAATGGCAGAGTTGGATGGGATTTAGAGAAGGAATTCCTCTCTGGGAGGGCGGGGAGGCCCTGGCACAGGTTGCCCAGGGAAGCTGTGGCTGCCCCATCCCTGGAAGTGTCCAAGGCCAGGTTGGACGGGGCTTGGAGCAACCTGGGCTAGTGGAAGGTGTTCCTGCCCCATGGCAGGGGGTGGAACTGGATGTTCTTTAGGGTCCTTCCAACCCAAACAATCCTGGGTTCCTGTGACTCTTAGGCCTGTAGAGGAAGTTGGGTTGGAAGGTACCTTAAAGCTCATCTACTTCCAACACCACTGCCCTGTCATGGAGAGGTGTCACCACTCTAAGTCAGACCCAGCACTACCAGGGTTCATGGTAGTCCACATCCTGTAAGTCCTGGAGAAACACCTGGAAACACCAGGTACTTCCCAGCCTCTGAGTGGGTGGGGAGGGAAAGTAGCAAAGTGGCTACAAATAAAAGCTGAGAATTAGGGATAAATAAAAATACAGAGCTGTAGCAAAATAATAACATTTAGAACAGGCCCTTGGAATATTTGGTAAAAGAAATTTGCTCCTATATGAATTTTACTGAAACCAATGAACCCTCCACAGCTCCCTCCCACAGCAATGGGGTTTGAGCTCAGCAACACAGTCAATAAGCTTGAAATCACATCTGCAATTACTAAAAGAATTCTGCCATGCCTGTGAGCACCCAAAAAAGAAAATTTACTGCTAAAATGGTTCTGTCACCACAACATCCCTTTGACTGAAATCCCTCACCAGGTTATCTTGGTTTCTCCATCCCTGTCAGCTTTTCAGCCTCTCTAATGGCATTCCCATCCAGAGGCAGGTGGGATGGCAGTCCCAAAACCCTTTTGAAGCCATTACTTAATTTGTAACAGCACTTGGGCAACTAACAGCTCCAGGGAAATGATTGAAAGCTGGAGTAATAGAGGGCTCAGTGCTGCTGGAGAAGTTAACGCAGAGAGCACAACACTTGCTGTGGCTGTAATTGAAAAGTTGCTCTGCAGCAGAGCTGCCTCACTCCCCATTTCCTCCAGACAACCTGCAGGACTTCAAAATGTCAGTGAAACCTTCCTGAAGTTCTCCCAGAGGTGCCCATCACCTATCCAAGAGCTAACAGCAAGGAAGACAGGGAAGAGCCCAGTGAAGACTTTACCAGCCACGTCTTGCCAAGGAGAAACAGAGGGGTTTCAGTTGTGAGAAGCCTCGGGCCAGGAAATGGTCTGCTGTGAATTGAAATCTTTGAGAGACAAACAGGAAGCCTAGAGAACCTGTGTGAGGCTGTGAGGTCAGTGCAGGAAATCCCCAGGGCACTGGCAAGGACCAGGTGCAGCATGGGAAGATGGGCCTTGGGGCTGTGGAAAGGGGAAAAAGCAAAGCAAGGTAATTTCCTCTTTTTTTGGTTAAAAAGAGTCAAAATCAAGGTAAAATCACCCTCCATTTCCACTTTGTTTCATTAAAAAGAGTCAAAATCATCACCTTCATTTCCTCTTTGGTTAAAAAGAGTAAAAATCAAAGCAAAATTGCCTTCCATTTCCTCCTTGTTTTATTAAGGAGAGTCAAAAATTACCCCCCTTTCCTCCTTTCTTTTTAAAAAAAGAGAGTCAAAATCATCCTCCATTTCCTCTTTCTTTTGTTAAGAAAAGTCAAAATCAAGGTAAAATCACCCTCCAATTTCCTCTATGTTTCATTAAAAAGTGTCAAAATCAAAGTAAAATCGCGCTCCATTTCCTCCTTGTTTGGTTAAAAAGAGTTGAAGCCCTGAACAGAGAGTTCCTGTGGTTCAGCCTCTCAAGAGCTCCTGTCTCCCCAGCCCTCCTTCAGCAGAGGGTCCCAGGACCCTGCAGGGGTGAGGCTGTTGATGTCCACGTGTTGTTCCACAGCAGGCCAAGTAAAGCTGTTCTGATGCACCTGCTGTTGTTGGTGCCTCGGAAAATCAACTCATCTCATTTGTGAGTGTCATGGTTTTGCTTGTTCTGGGAAATTAAGTAGGAATTTTCCCTTCCCACTGTGTGAAAGGGATGTTGAATGGGCAGGTTGGCTGTGCCTTGGGCAATGGATTAACACAAAAGAAGTGACTGGCAGAGTCACATTCCAAGTTGATGGCCCTCAAGAGTCTGTGGGGAGGGGTGAGGAGTTTCTTTACTTTTTTTTTCTTCTTGTCCTGGGAAACAGCACAGAGTTTCGTTGTTGCCTGAGCTGGGACAAGGTCTGGGTGGCAGGAGCTCTGAGGTGGCTTTGTTCTCAGTCTGGCTGCCTGGCAGGTTTTGGTTTTTTGTTTGTTTTTTTTTTTTTTTTTTCCCTCTCCTGGCCACGGATCCTGCTTGGATTTTCTTTGGAGAAGAACTGTTTGGGAAGGAGATCACCTTCTTCACCTCCTCTGTTCCCGTTTTTGGTTTTGGGGTTTTTTTTGGCAGCGGTTCTTGTGCACATCGAAGGAGAGGAGAAGCCATGCCACGCATTCCAGCCGCAGACAGTGAGTTCCCGTTGGGAAGAACTTTTTCTTTCCCTCCTTTTTCCCGGTGAGGAGGGAAGATCTCCATTTTCGGCTTCTCCAGCACACCCGGGGGCCCACGCACGTGGTGACCACCAGTGATCCAACAGCGCCCCCTGCTGGCTGTGGTTAGAATTGCGCCAAAGGGTGCAAACTGAGCTGTTTACTTATTTTTGTTTGTTTGTTTGTTTTGAAGGGGATTATTTTTGGGTATAGGATTATTGTTTGGTTGTTTTATTTGTGTCCTTTCGTTGTTTTGCCAATACACATATATCTTTTAATAAAGGGCTGTTATTTTTTTTTCCTTTTTTCACCATTTCTCAATTGGAGTCTCTTAATTTCCCTGCCCTCATCTTCATCAGAATGCAGCAGCTGTAAGAGGGATGCAAATGAGCAATTAATCTCTATTGCTGCAAACTCACAATCCTAAGGAATCAATACAGGGGTGTTTTAAAAAAATCCAGGGAGTGTTTTGAGCAGTTTTCATGCAAAGAGAAACGAGGAAATTGCAGGTGGAAATGAGCTCTGAAAGAGAAGGGAAATACGAGTGTGCCTTGCATTAATGTTCCCACCCAGCTCCACATGCAGGAATAACTGGATTCTTTCAGCGTTCAGGCTGGAGGAATCAAAGCCATACACAGTGTGGGGTGTCTCATGGCCATTCCCTAGTTAAGATTAATAACCTGCAGGAGTTTCCTTTCGTCTTCCTCCCTAAGCAGGGAACACAAAGCTGGTTTTGCTGCAGGGCACCACGGAGGATTTAAGCTGTTTAGTTTTCTGCTGCAGGGACTTGTAGTATTTGATGTGGAATCTTATTCTTGGTTCTTAAGTACTTTGCATTCCCAAAATATCCAACTACTTTGATGTTTAATGGCTGGATCCTGCCATTGCCCTTGAAAAAGAGGTGTCAACCAGGACTTCTTAGGAGGGACCTGCTCTGGATCATTAGATGGCCAGATATGCATGGACAGCACTGCTCCAAACATGAACAGAGGGTCCTAATCCCATTTTCCCCCTTACCAGAGAAAGCAGGGGGGAGCACAGAGTGCAACAACACCACCTTTGATGTTATGATGATGATGGATGAGAGCTGATGTCGAGGAAAGATGAGAGTTGAACAACATATTGACTTGACTCCCTCTTTTTTTCCTCTCCCCAGGGCCAAACCATAACCATTCCAAGAGCTTCACATCCTTAATTTTTTTCAACAAGCCCTTTGCAGCTGCAACCCCAGCAGTGTCTGATGCTGCTCCTACAACCCATCACTGCTCCAGAGCTTTGCCAATGTGCCCCAGGCCACGTCTGGCTGAGGCTCCATGAATGAATCCCAACACCAGGAGCAGATATCCCCAAATCCTCTGGTAAAGCACAGACATGAGGCAGGAGGAATTAAAATTACAGAGGCAGGTGCAGAGCTGGACTTTCTGAGCTTTGCAGAGCTAAAAGTCAGTAGCTGTCCTTCTCTCTGAAAGAGAGGAAATTTAGGTGGGATACTGGGAAGGAATTCTTGGCTGTGAGGATAGTGAGGGCCTGGCACAGGTTGCCCAGAGAAGCTGTGGCTGCCCCATCCCTGGAATTGTCCAAGGCCAGGTTGGAGCAACCTGGGACACTGGAAGGCTGGGTTGGAAGCAGATGAACTTTAAGGTCTCTTCAAACCCAGACCATTCCATGATTCTCTACAGATTTGGAAGTGAAAGGGAGCAAACTAAACAAATGAGGAGAAGAGGACATCCTGCAGCATCCCTGGCTCCCATCCCTGTGCCAGGAGGGACCTTCCCTGCTGCACAGGACAGTGAATTTGGATCTGAGCATGTCCCAGATCTCCCAAGTGATTTTGAACAAGATTTTTCATCGCTTCCTTGTGCTGTGAAGCTGCTGGGGATGGTCGTGTGTTGCACTTTTAAGGTGTATGGACAAGCCCTGGCACATGGTAAGTGCATGGTCTGAAACAAGCTCTTTGTCACCTCCCTGCGGCCTTCATCCTGCTCTGATGGCCTGTGGTGACTTGGGTGGCTCCCTGGCACAGCCAGGCCTCTGTGTCCACCCATCTCCTGAGAAAGACAATGCTATTTTAATGTAAACCAGCATGATTAATAAATCATAAAGCCTCTCTTCCCCCCCCACCACCACCTCCTGTGCTCTCCTCTCACATTTTTGCTGGGCTGCTGGTTTTCTTGCATGCACCAGATAACTCAGTGAGCTTCATCTTCACTGCTCCTTCCACTCTCCTGCTCTTTCATATTTTATGAAGACTCTCTTGCTCTGCTTAATCTCACTGGTAAATCAAGGGGACTGTTGGTCTTTAGCTCTCTGGTTGCTTTCCTGAACACCAAGGCAAATCCAGGCACTGGATCAACAAAAAGTTGATTTATTCCCCCTTCCTTCCCCGTTCACGGCTGGGCAGGGCTGGCACTGAGCAGAGTTTGGGGTTGAAGATGCTCCCTCTTCATTTTCTGGGGAGAAGCTGGGAAAACAAGTAGGAAGATGAGAAATGAGCCCTTCCAGGCTCTTCTGGGTGAAACCACACTGCAGAAAACTCCGAGCCAGCAAGGGGTGGAAATATTTAAGGTCCCTTCCCAACCCCAAACCATTCCATGTGAGATAAAATGTGACTCCAAGAGCTCAAACTGGGATCAGTGCAAAGGCCATTGACTTCCTCAAACATACTCAGATTTACAAACTCTGCAGCTTCTCTGTTAATCTCTCCAAACTCTGGGTTGGGAGCAGGGTTGTAAGGAAGCCCACACTCATGGTAGATTCCTTGCTGTACTTGCTGTGGAGTACCAGCCTGCAGCCAGCTAGAAATAGGAAATCAGGTCATGAACCAGCTTCCCCCTCAGTCCAACAACGCAGAGATGAATGAGGCATGACCCTGTCTTGCTCTTATTCCATCCCTGCTCCCTGAGATCACCCCAGTGGGATCTGGGTGTCCAGACCCAGCAAAGCAAATCTTTGCCCTGTCATCTTTCCCACATGTGGGGTTAAAAGCAAAAACACACCAAAGCAGTGTTTTTATCTGGGTTCAGAGCCTTTGTATATGTCAGGAAAGGATATAGCAGCATAATCAAGATTTATGGAATATAAGGAAATATTTTAGGAGAGACCATTTGTTCTGTTCTCACTATCCCATAAAATCCCCAGGAGTTATTTGTGGGAGGCTGTGGCAGCGCTACAGAGTGGGAACAAAAAGCCACTCTGTGAATGAAGAGGAAAAGCATTAAAACACACAAGGCAACATCTTTTTAGGTCACACAGAATTGCCCTGGGGAACTCACTGCTTCAGGATTCGAGTCAGACAAAGAAAACTGGGAAAACTGATGGGAAGGCACCTCAAGGTAACCCAGGAGGGTTGGGATCTGTGGGCATGATCCTGACATGGGCAGCCTCTTCTCTGGAGGATCACATCTGTGTCTAGGCAAGAAAACAGGGAACTGTGGTGGTAGCACAGCATCCAGCACTGCCCAGCCCATCCCTGGAAGTGTCGAAGGCTAGGCTGGACAGAGCTTGGAGCAACCTTGTCTAGTGGGAGGTGTCCCTGGAATGTCAGGGTTAAGAATGGGATGGTCTTTAAAGGTCCCTTCCAACCCAAACCATTCTGGGATTCTATGCCCTTTAATGCCAAATTCCTGTAGGATGATTTTCCATTTCTGCAGCTTTCTTGCTTTGCAGCCAGAAAGACCCAGGGAAGCTGCAGAATTTGGAATGTACATCCTGCAGGCCATGTGGTTAATCCCCTGCTCTGCCTGGAGGGTTAGTCCTGGCTCTTTCAGCCCCCAGAGCATCTTGGGGTTCTCTGACTTTGTCTTTGGCTCCACTGACCCTCTCAGGGGGAGCAGAGGCAGTGAGGACATGAGGGACTCCTGTGGGAGATGATTTCTGCTGTGTGATCCACAGCCCAGTCCGTGGGCATCTCCAGCACAACCCCCACCTCTGGACAAGGTCCTGGTGCTGAAGGACCTTCACCTTTCAGGGTGAGCAGACCTTGGTGGCTCCTGAGTGAACCCCGAGTTAGTGGTGGGTGGAAGGACTGCACACCCTCGTCCTCCCTCTGCCTTGTGGTTTTTGGGGATGCGGCAGAGCCGAGATCCCACTAGAGGGTGCTGGCAAACACCAAAAGGCTCTGCCTGTTCCTGGGACTCCAGACATCCCTGTTAATTCCTGCTGCCTTATTCCCCTTGCTTTCCCTCTTCTCCTGATTTATGTCCATCACAGTCAGTGCTGTGTCACAGCCATGGATTGTTTTCAGTTTACAGCCTCACTTCCTCTTTTTGGTTTTTTCTGCTTGAGTAAACACAAACAACAAATCCAGAGAGTCCAAGAGAGGGCTGGAGATCTCAGGGCAGGGATGAGCCCAACGCTCTATGCATCCATGGCACACACTGAGAGGTTCCTTCCCCACCTCAGCGACCTCCAACAGAAGCAAAAAATTGTCACCCCTCTCAGGGACCATCTCATGAGTGCTGAATGTCTCCCACAACCTGCAGGATGTCCTCAGAGGCAGTGTGGGATCTGCTTTGTGTGTGCCTTCATCCCTGAGGCAGCTTTGAGCCCCTTCCATGGCAGATGGTGCCCTGAAGGGGTGCCTGGGTGCCCACCCCAAGCCCAGGGCTGTGCACAGGGGGGGATGCCAACATCCTGCTGTGCAACAACCCTTTGGAAGTGAAACTGCACATCCAACTGCCAAACCTGCAGCTGCAGAGATGAGAACACCTGCCCTGGTCATGGAATCATGGAATATCCTGAGTTGGAAGGGACCCACAAGGGTCATTGAGTCTGAGAGGAGACTGAGGGGAGACCTTATTGCAGTTCCAACTTCCTGGGCAGGGGCAGAGAAGGGGCAGGCCCTGAGCTCTGCTCTGGGGAGACCAGGGACAGGACCCAGAGAATGGCTGGAGCTCCAGGAGGGTTTGGATGATTCTCAGGCACAGGGTGTGACTCTTGGGGATGGGCCTGTGTAGGGCCAGGAGTTGGACTGGATGATCCCTGTGGGTCCCTTCCAACTCAGCATATTCTGGGATTCTGTGAGTCCAACCCCTGGCCCTGCACAGACACTCCAACAATACCCCTCATCAGAGCATTGTCCAAACCCTCCTGGAGCTCTGGCAGCCTTGGGGCTGTGCCCACTGCCCTGGGGGCCTGTTCAGTGCCCAACCACCCTTTGGAGGAAGAACCTGATCCTGCCCTGACACAGCTCCAGCCTTTCATGGGTCCTGTCACTGGTCATAGAGAGCAGAGGTTGGAGCTGCCCCTCCACTCCCCTCACAAGGATGTTGAAGACCCCAGTGAGGTCTCCCCTCCGTCTCCTCTTCTGAAAATGCCCTTTCAAGGTGCTGATCCAAAGAAGGTGGATTTAAAGCTGAACTTTCTACCCCTCCAGGCAGCTGCAGCCTTGAGGATGAGCTCCTCAGGGGTCTGTGAGCACATGGTACCTCAACTCCACCATGGAGGATGTGTCTTCTGCAGAAAAAAAAGCCCCTGCTTAACCGGTTGTGAATGTAACACTTCTGGAGCCAAACCCAGCCCTGAGAGGCACCAAGAGCAATGTTGCACCAGAGTTTAAACTGAAGCCAGCACAGCTCAGGGATGGGAGTCCCACCAGCCCAGCCCAGCCCAGCCCAGCCCAGCCCAGAGGACCCTCTTCCCCTCCAAAGACTGGGACCTCAGCTGGGAAAGTGTCCACATTTCCAGCCCAGTCTCCCACACTGGCCAGGGCCACTTGCCCTAAAAAAGTCAAAGGAATAGGGTGAGAAAGGAGTCCAGCCAAAGCAAATCCATGCTGGGGCTCTGGTTTAAGGGCTCCCTAAGCAGGTGGCAGCTCTCCATGTGGCCCAGCTGCCATGGGCCCTTCTCCCACAAGCTCCTCATGTTGTTCTCTGGCACCAAAAGCATTTTTAGCCTTCCACCTTCCCCCCTTGCAGAGGTCCCACTGTTTGAACACACTCTCAATATTTACCTGATGCCACATGAGGGCCAACAGCAGCTCCAGGGGTGAGTTGTGGGGTCTCAGGGACGTTCTGCACCTGCAGGACACGCAGGTCCTACACAAGTCCTTCTCTTCCAGCTCCTTTTTGCCAATCCCCTTCCCGTTCCTCCTACATTTTCCTGTTTCTCCTTTCACACAGTCACGCGGGGGCTGCTGCAGACACCCCAGACACCACCTGAGGTGCTTCCCAGCCAAGCCATCCCTCCTTTTGGGTAGAAAAACAACATTCACCTTAAACCTACTTAAGGGGAAAATGTGTTTCATTGCTCACCAGGCACATGAAAAATTCAACGTTTCCTCCATGGAGGAAACATCCAGGAACATCCAGCTCTGACAGGGGCTGGTTTGCTGTTCACTGGCAGCAGGTCTGGGCAGGGCCAGAGAGCAACAAACTGTGTCACTCTGTGCCAGGGTGGCTCCTGTGTCCTTGCTAAATCCAGTCACTGCCACGGGCATGGCTGTGGGTGGGATGTGGTGCCTTTATTGGCAGCAAGGGATGAGCTTTGTGAGGGGAGAGGTAATGAAGAGTAAAGGATGAGAGAGGAGGAGGGGGAGAGTCCTGCAGCCCCAGTCCATTTTCTGACGTGCCTGGGAGTTTTCCAAGGAAACAGAAATATTGAGTCCTGGACAACAAAACCTTTCTGTTGGAGCAGCAGTTTTGAGGGACCTTTGGATGAAGCTAGGAGTGGAAGGACCGCTCCAGAGCAGCACCTGCCCCTGTGGTCCCTTGGATGTGACAAGGAGTCACACCTCTGGGGAAGAGCCAGGTGCAGGTCAGTGCCAGGCCTGGTTCACCTCAAAGATTGAAGGCTGGGAAAGTCTCATGTTTTTTGGGCGGAAAAACTCCAAAACATCTCATCTTCTGCCTCACTGCAAACAGCAGGACTGGGTAGCAGTCTGAGCAGCCTGGGACAGTGGGAGGTATCCCTGCCCATGGCAGGTGGTGGGACTGGATGGCCTTTAAAGGGCTCTTCCAACCCAAACAATTCCATGGTTCTATGTTTGTGAGGGAGGTGAACGTGACTTCGAGGTAGGTGAGAGGGGACAAGAGCTCCCCAAGCAGGGTGAATCAGGAGTTAGACCATGAGCAAAATGAGGAGGGAGGGTAAAGCCACGTGTTCCAGCCAGATGTACTGCAGGGTAATTACAGAGAGCTTCCTTAAATTCCTGCCTCCCGTTTGCTGTCCATTCAGCACTTATTCATGCTTCCTCAGGCACAGTTTTATGGCCTGAACAGCTGCTGTGCTTTTGGCCCCATGCCTGGTGCGTTCCTCTGGAGAGGGATGAGATCAACCATGCTGCTTCTCAACCTCCTGGAAATATTGGGAGCATCAACTTGCTTCTGCCTGAGTGACATTCCTGATGCTCAGGAGGAGTGCAGTAATAAGAAAATGACAAAACATTATTTCTGGTCCAAGCTGTGGAGTGGGGAATGCAGGAGAGATGCTGAGGTTGGGAGTCTGTCTCCTGAGCCCTCCGTCCCCTGTCCATGGAATCGTGGAGTAGTTTGGATTGGGAGGGACCTTAAATCTCATCCAGTCCCACCCCTTGCCATGGGCGTGGACACCTTCCAGGTTGCTCCAACCTGGCCTTGGACACTTCCAGGGATGCGGCAGCCACAGCTTCTTGGGGCAACCTGTGCAACCTGTACCACCCTTGTTGTAAAAATCACCTTCCCTATATCTAAGGGAAGCTTATATAAGGAATATTTATCTCTCATAATATTTCACTATCCATTTTTACATGTATTTTTATATATATAAGGAATCTCTTATATTTGAGGGATCTTTGAGAAGGTGCTCGGTCACCCACCTTGGTGACCCCGCCTTTTATTGATGGAGAACATGGACCCCCATGGTTATTTGTAGCGTATTTTTCCAGCTGTGCCTGTGTGGATGTTGCCAGGCATTGCCATGGCATCGTGTGGGGCATCAAGGTGAGCTGAGCACCAGCTGGGAGTTTCCAGCGGGTTAAGCGAGGGCAAAGTGTGAGTCACCCGTTGGAGCAGTGTCACAACCACTGCTGGCACCATGCTCTCTACAGAAACAGGAGAAGCCAGGGAATAAATGCTTTCACCTTTGCAGTGTTAGGGGGTTTCAATTCTAGTTAAATCCACTTGTAAAGCAGCTCTGAAGTGGCATGTTAAGAAGAGGGGTAAGCTGAGCTTTGGGTGGGAAAAGCATGAGATCAAACAGAGGTTGGGCTGGAGTGAGATGAGTCTCTGGGTCCTTGCAGGGAGGTCAAGGGGGATGGTCTTAAACTGAAAGAAACCAGGTTTAAATTAGATATTAGGAGGACTTTTTTAACAACGAGGAGGGTGGGGCCTTGGCACAGGTTGCCCAGAGAAGCTATGGCTGCCCCTGGATCCCTGGAAGTGTCCAAGGTCAGGTTGGATGGGGCTTGAAGCAACCTGGGATAGTGGAAGATGTCCCTGGCCATGGCAGGGGGTGGGACTGGATGGGCTTTAAGGTCCCTCCCAGCCCAAATCATTCTGTGATTCCATGACAAATCCCAGCTCACTCCTTGAGATGTTTCAGTAGACACTCATTCCAGAGATAATAAGCATTCCCAAACAGGACAGTGAACAAAACATCACTGTAAGGCCCAGACCCTGCTCTCTCTGCACCCCAACCCCCAAACTAGGAGCTGCCTAAACATAAAACACTGCTAAGATCAGCAGCAGAAGCTGATTCCAGACAACACAGCTCCCTGGGATCTACAGCCTGAAAAACACAGGGCAGGGCTCAGCCACATCTAAGGCCACTTTGGGGAGCATTTATCCCTATCCAACCAGCATTATTGGTTTCCTCACAGACACAAAGCAGTGCAGCTGTGCTACGGGGAACTCTGTGTCAGAGTTGCATTAAATTTACCCTTTCTCCTGATTTTTAGGGATTATATAAATAGTTTAGATTTCAGAAGCCTGTGCTGTTCTAAACCCTTCATGCTGAAAATTACTCCAGCCACCCATAGGAGGAAGCATTGCTCAGGGGTTGAAGCACAGGAAGGGTTGGGAGGTTTGGGGTTTTCTTCTGTCTTTGGCTCTGTGGCACTGGGAGAATAATTTTTAAAGGGTGATAAAGAATAATATAAAGAAAAAACCCAACCTTTGCACCTTGACCCGCAATTCTGGGGTTGGTGGTAACCAGTGACCTCAGACATAAGAACCACTTCAGAACCAACATGAAAACCAACAATAAAACATGTTTGTAAAAGCTTTTTCTGGTAGTGCCTCTGCTGAAAAGCCTGCACAGCCCAGACAAGTCGGGCACTTGTGGTCTCAGCTGACCCCAAAACCCACTGCAAGCCTCTCTCAAGCCATTTATGGTCTTTTTTGTGTGTGTATGTGTCCCCACCTGAATTTCACAGCAGGTGGAACTTTGTATGACACACTTGGGATGAGATAAAGGTTTGATTCAACAGGAGTTCTAAACTGAAATGAGGGTTGTCACTCTTTCCCCTCCCCCCCCCCCCCCATGTTTCCATAGTTCCAGCCCTGTGAGATGGTGATGAATGTAATGAATACTAATAAATATCCATTAGGTCAGTACCTTGAGTCAGCTATTAAGATTTCTTTTGCTTATAGGTTGTGCAGATAATCAGATTAGTTGAATTAAATTATGTCTAGGAGGGGGAGAGGGAGAGAATTGTGACACAGACTAAACTGGGACTATAAAAACTGAGTTTTACTGTCAGCTGGGAACCACAGAGGAAGTGATCAGCTGGAATTCAGCTGGTTTTGCCCCCTGACACTGTGTATAGATTGGAATAATGGCTCCAGATCCAACCATTCCCCAGCACTGCCAAGGCCACCACTAACTCATGTCCCAGGTGCCACATCCATATAGCTTTTAAATCCCTCCAGGGATAGGGACTCCAGCCTGTGCCAGTGCTGGACAGCCCTTTCCACAAAGGAATTTTCCCTTATATCCAACTTAACCCTTCTGTGGCACAATTTGGGGCTGTTTCCTCTTGTCCTCTCACTTGTTGCTTGGGAGAATGAACAGAGTACAACCTGCCTGGGGGAGATGCTGTAGATCCTCAGACAAGACTCATCCAGGGACAATCCTAAGCTTGCTGTTGGAGGTGTTGGAGAAGGAAAGCCATGAAAGCCACAGGGTCTTTGCATCCCTCATGACCAAGAACACTGCCGAAATCCATGTTCCCTGTGCACTTGTCCAAGGCTCCTCCTGGGCCAGGGGAAAACAGAGGGAGTGAAGTTATAACACATTCCCTCAAAAAATTACTCCTTTCCCCACTTCCAAACTCTTCTGGCAAGAGATGGAGGAGTTAGGCAGGATCAGATCTGAAGGCCAGGCTGAACTTCGAAGGAGTTGGCAGGGTATCAGCCAGGAACAGATTTTCTGCTTAAAAGCAACTCCTTGAGAGCCTCTAATCAGTTCCTGTCCCTCATGATAGATCAGTGGTTGACAAACACCCTTGGAAATGTCGAGCACATATAAAATGCCATTTTGTCACTCAGGGCAGGCTCTGAATCCAGTGACTTCTTCTGGCATTGGTACAGCACCCCATTCACTGTGGGACTGAATCACATTCCTAAGTGGAAGGTGTCCCTGCCCGTGACAGGGGGTTGGGACAAGATATTCTTAAAAGTCCCTTACAATCCAAGGGCTGTATGACTTTTGATCCTTCCTCTGTCCTGGCAACTTTTAAAGCCTAAAGTGTCTATTCAGAAAGCTGTCCTGCTTCTCCCAGCAGTTCCCACAGCTCTGTCCCTATGCAAGTCCCTGCACCAGTCCCTGCCTGGCAGCCTCCAAGTCCCCAGCAGGGCTCTGGGCTTCCAAACCAACCTGGCAAGAAGAGCTTTTCCAAGATCAGATCTGAGCAGCTGAGCTGGAGAGGTCGGTGCTGTGCTGCAAACACCCTCCCAAGCTGAAGGAAGACTCAAGGAAGACAATCATTTCCTAGCCTGCACTGGCACTGCCAGGGTGCTCAGAGTCATGAGGCACCTGGGGCACAGCACCAGGACAACAGGCCAATAAATTTCCTTGGCATAGAACTTGGATAAGACTGAGCTTTCCAAAATCGACCCTTGGCTCCAAGGGCTGGCAAAGTCACACTGATGCTCTCGTGCTTCCATCTGTCCAGCGAATCCCCCCTGCATAGCCAGGAGGACTGGAGTTAAACCTGGGGGTGTTTGTAACACACCTGAAGCTCTTGTCTATTCTGGCCCAGGGCTGGGGGTGGCTTAGGGAGGTCAGTCCTGACTTGCCTTTGACCCACTATCACAGCGGTAAATCAGCCTCGTGTGTTCCAGGGGCAGAAGGGACCAGACCTCAAAGCTGAAGGGTGGTGGTGACATGAGAAGATGTGGAAAGGACAAGCCATGGACCCATTGAGGCTGGAGATCACAGAATCATTGCGGATGGAAAAGCCCTCTGAGACCATTGAGTCCAACTATTCCCCAGCCCTGCCAAGGCCACCAATGACTCATGTCCCCAGGTGCCACATCCACATAGCTGTTAAATCCCTTCAGGAATGGGGACTCCACCCCTGCCCTGGGCAGCTGTGCCAGGGCTGGACAGCCTTTTTGGGTTAAGAAATTAATGAAGATGGGAAGGCTCTTGGCCACTTTCTAGGTGGAATTTGTTACATCCAGAAGATTGCTTGTACGATGAGTTTGGTGTAATAGCACTGAATGACCTCAGAGGACACTTCCAACCCACATTCCTGGCATGTGAGACCTGGTCTTTCCAGCAGAGATCAACCAAAGCTGTGGAGTTTGATGTCACAGCCCCATTTCCAAGGACCTGTGTCACACACCAAGATTTCACGGGCTCCCATGTGTATCTCAAAGCAGCTTGGTCCTTCCTCCTGGAGCATGTGAGCCATTCCCTGTGCACCTCTGGTTTCCTGTGCACCTCAGGTTGAAAGGAGCTTCCTGCTCTTCTGAAAATGCTCCTCCTGTCCTTTGGTGATCTGCAGAGCGTCCTCGTGCCATGCAAAGCACACAGGATATCTCGTCTGCAGCATTAATGCAGCACTTGAAACTTGTCTGAGCTGGGAGACACGGAAAATATGAGATTGAAATCCCTTCCATTTGCAGGAAAG
Source organism: Platyrinchus mystaceus (assembly GCA_035041135.1). NCBI lineage: Eukaryota > Metazoa > Chordata > Aves > Passeriformes > Tyrannidae > Platyrinchus > Platyrinchus mystaceus. Next base: position 6,036 of record JAWWLV010027498.1, on the reverse strand, counting down.
CATGAAGAGGGCACACACTGGCCTTGCTTTGGGGTACCCTGGGTTTGTTGCTGTGACAGATCCTGTGCCCCTCTGTCTGCACCATCCCCATCCCTGGCCTGGCTGCTCTGCCAAGCCAGATGGCATCTTCACCCCGGGGCACCACGTTGGCAAAGCCTGAGGAACAGACCGTCTGCACGAGGCTGACAAAGGATTCTCCTGCCCCCCACCTGCCATCTACCTCCATTTAGATCATAGGTTTTCTTATCCCACACCTCTGTTGTATGATATAAGCTTGGGTCTGACTGAAGAGCATCTAAATATATCCTCTGGGTATGAAAATCGAAGTGTTCCCGGGGAGTTTTACAGCCCAGATTGTTTCCAGCCCACTGTGGAAATGATCTGCATCCTAGAAACCCCAGGGAAGGATGTTTGCTGTTGCAGAGGACACAAGGACCTGTAGGAGAGTGACTTTTTGATAAGGGAAAGGCCATGGCAGCTGCTTCAACAGAAGGTCAGACTGGCTATGTTGTCCTGAGGGCAGAATTTGGTTTGGAGAATTCACCTGGGTGGGAAAAGTCCTCCAGAGTGATCACAGACAGTGCACGGCAGAGAAGCATTGGGAGGGTTTGGTTTGCCCATGTTCCACAGGCTCAGTGCTGCTTTTCAGGGGGTGTTTCTGCCATGGCCAGACCATTCCTAACCCCTTTTCTTTCTGAGGGTGAAATATTCCCAAACCTGCTCCAGAATCTTTCCTCACTGGGCTTTGCTCTGACAGTTCTTGCCTTGTCCTACACCAGGATTTTAATTTACCAGCTTGAAGGTGCCCACAAAGAAAGGACTGTGTGGGACATCTCTGCTTTAGGGATGAGTAGTTCCAAGACCATCCAGTTCCTGCCTCCAGATGGTGAGATGAGCTCAATAGCATGTGCTGGATTGCTCTCAGCAAACGCTGCACAAAGATGGAAGTGTCTCCAGTGCACCATTTCCATCATTTCCATCAGTGGCGACGACATTGGTTTTGTCAGAGGATCCTGGAAAATCCTCCTCTAGTGATGTCACTGAACGAAAGCCTTGATCCTTGGCAATTTCCACATTTTGGGAGGAGTTTTTGCAGCCCGGCCCTCACCCTGCTGACAATTTCCAGCCGCACTTCCCCGCACAGCCGTCTGAGCTTTCATAATGAAAAGCCAATTAGAACGCACCGTTAAGCACAGCCTTTTCCCTTCCTTGTCCAAAACTATCTGTCACACAATGGGCACAACAACTGTAGTGTGAGTTGGCAGATGCTGCTAAAAATGGGAAAGATGAGATGTATAAATAAATTATTGAAGTGCCAGCCTGGGGTCTCAGGAGGGAGAGCCACAGTCGGGGTCAGACGTGTGCGGCTGCTCCCCGGAGCTGCAAAGCCACCTGAGCTCCTCCCCACCAGGCAGAAGCAGATTATCCACCTTTTTTTTTAGAATCTGGCAATAGCTGGAGTTTCCAGGCTGGGGAGGGCAGAGATGTGGAACAACGGAGGGAGCGTTGCTTCCCGTTACCTTCAGGTGTCCATGTGGGATGTGCCTCCCGGCACAGCTGGAGGACAGAGGGGAAGCAGGAGAGGCACTGATGTGTCTCAGGAGAAAGGAGTTGCTGCTGATTTATGGGCATCCAGAAGCCTGCCTGGAGTCAGTAACTCGGGAGTGAGAGCCCCTTCAACCCCCTCAATACTATCACTCAAAAAACCCAGGGTGGGATTTTAATTAACCCACGGGGAGGAAGGGCAGGAGGGGAACTGAAGAGAACCCTGCACAGAGGAAGAATAAAGGAGGATGGAGAAATGGGAGACAGAAGAGGGAAGAGGGAGAGGGAGCTGGAAGTACCAGGAGGAACAAAGATGCTGAAAAGGGTGATTTTCTGACTGATGACAATACAGCCAAAAGACCTTGAATGTATTAAAAACAATGCAGTACCCCAAAGTTATAAAAACCATGCAGTGCCCCAAATTAATGAAAAATAACTCAGTGCCCCAAACTTACAAAAATAATGCAGTGCCTCAAATGTCTTAAAAATAATGCAGTGCCCCAAACTTATTAAAACAATGTAGTGCCCCAAATGTGTAAATAATGCAGTACCTCAAATGTCTTAAAAATAATGCAGTGCCTCAAATGTATAAAACTAATAAAGTGCTCAGTGCCCCAAATGTGTAAATAATGCAGTGTCCAAAATGTATTGAAAATAATGCAGTACCCCAACTGTATTAAGAATAATTCAGTGCCTCAAACATATAAAAATAATGAAGTGGCCCAAATGTATAAAAATAATGCAGTGTCGTAAACAGGTTAAAAATAATTCAGTGCCCCAAATGGGTTAAAAATAATTCAGTGCCCCATAGGAGTCTCACACTCAGGGTTTCTGCTGCCTTTTTAGGACTGGTTCCACTTTGTTTAAGGATGAAAGATTCCTGCTTTCAGTCATTGTTGGGGAATCATGACAGTGGCACAGAGGAATCTGAATCTCTGTGTGCTGAACCCTTCTGAGTGCAAAAAATAGGGGATTTTTTTCCCCTCTGGTAAATATTCCTCCCTCAACACGTGTTTCTCCTTGTTATCTCTAGATAAGGACCTGGTGTAGCAGCATCAGTTCTCTGGGACATCCTTGCAACGTGATGGATCACAAGGTCCTCCTCAGAGCAGGGCTCACAATTGATTTATTATATTGATTGTATTTTTTTTTATATTTTCTCAGCTGAGAAAAAAAAAAATCAGGCAACGGAGGCATTTGAGTATTATTTTTAGTTTACACCCTTCAGTCCTTAAAAATGCATCTTTAGAGAGCTTTCAAAGAGTTTTGGAGCAGTACCACAGGGTTTTAACAAAGGCAACTGGGGGGTTGCCTTCTGCGTGGTGGATGAGGAGGAGGAGGCAGCACGGGGTGAAGTGAATTGTGTCCAAGCTCAGAGAACATGAAGAACTGAGAATTCCAGCCAGGAAGTGATGCCAGTGCCCTCCCTGCAATCAGCAGACCCTGTGTAATCACAGAGTGGACACAAACAAACACACAGTAAGCCCAGTCCTGCCTTCTCTTGGGATGGGGATGAATCATCTTCCACTCTTACAGCTGATAAAAGTCTTCAGAAGTCAGAGAGGGACCAAATTCTCGTTCTGTTCTTACTGGAAGAACTTGGAAAAGCTGGTTTATAAAACCTCTTGGCAACTTCTCATGAGTTTCCAGACCCCCTTGATGCTTCTGTGATGCCAAACATCTTCCCCTTCTCTGGAGATTGCATTTCCCATTGCCTCAAGGCACATCAGCAGTGGCCTGGATGATTTCCAAGGCAGTTCATGGAAATACTTGCACTAATTTGAATTCCTAAAATTTTATATAATATAGAGTTTAAGGCATCAATGTGGAGGACAAAGCACCGAGACAGCAGAGATGGGACAGTGGTGAAGGCAGCAATGTCACATCATATGGGACAAGCCAGGCACTGGTGTGAGAATCTCAGAGGCTGAACAGTTGCTCAGATGGTGGTGACCTGGAATTTGCAGGGATTTGAGTCTGATCGATCTGAACACCGACAGGAGAGAAAGATGCCATCTAACACTCATTGCTTCTCTCACTCTGCCTGTCCTGGGCTCCCACCCACACAGGATAAATTGGTTTAAATTCAATATTAGGAAAAATGTCTTCATGGGAAGAGTTGTCCAGCCCTGGCACAGCTGCCCAGAGCAGGGGTGGAGTCCCCACGTCCCTGGAGGGATTTAACAGCTGTGGGGATGTGGCACTTGGGGACATGGGTGGCTTTGGCAGTGCTGGGGGAACAGTTGGGCTCAGTAGTCTTGGAGGGCTTTTCCACCCTTAGTGATCCTGTGATTGTATAACTCTGGTGACCGCAAAACAGGGTCCCCATTCCTGCAGCCTCACAGGGCAGGGATCCCACCTTGCCAAGGCCACTGTGCAGAGCACTTTCTGTGGGGAATCTCCAACTAATCCCCAGGGCAGCCTTTCTTTTGTGGCCTTCTAAACTCATCAAATTCAGGTTATTTTTAGGCTCATTTCCCAAGGGAAAAAGATCAATGTAGTGGGAGTTGTGTGTGACACAGGGAGTTGCTGCCTCTCTCCTCCCCCAGATATTTTGAATTCTCTGGGCAATTCCAACTAAGTGTGATGGAACAATTTAAGCTGTCAAGGAAATAACTCTCTGATGGAGTTGGGGAAATCAGAGGACTGGACAGAGCAGAAACTTCCTGTAAGTACTTCCAGCAAAACCCACGCCCTGATACCTCGTGGCTTGGGGGATGTTGAGTGGGCAGCTATTCCCATTGGGAACACCAGGGGGGTTTATGGAGTTACAGAGAGGTTTCATTGAGAGTTTTTTCAGTGTCCTTTGCTCCTCTGCAAGTCCCCAGTGATGCAGGATGGGTGAGAGGGAGGATGGTCAGAAGAGCTGGACCATTAGCTTTGCTGACAGTTGGAGGTCACAGCACCTTCCAGAGACAGAGAGTTGTCTGCCCAACAGACCTAAAAATTCACTGGGAATTTTCCAATGGACTTGCAGTCACGTTGGATCAGGCCTCCAGAAGAGTCAGACAGAAACACACTGGATTTCACCCCAACCCAACCCTCACAGTTAAACAGGCTGACGGTGAGTAAATTTGCCCACAGGGCAATTTCAAAGATGCTTCAACCACCTGTTGAGCAAAACTTCATCTTTCCATCCCTCCATCCCAGCCAGCTTTTGGTTAGGTTCAAACCCAGCTGTAACCATTTTACACAACAGTCTGGGGAGGAAGAGTTCGGCTCTCCAAGGTTCCATCATCTTTGTCTCTTAAGTTCTAACATTTGCAGGTGAAACAAAACTTGCAGCTAGAACTGTGTTGTTAAAAACATCCTTATTTAATTTTTTTTGTTTAGTTAAGAGCACTTTATGTTCTTCATTTCTACAATTTAAAAACACTTCACCTCATTTTATAACTTTCTCCCATCTATAAATACATCCCACAAAATATGCACATGGCAAAGTTCCTGCAATTTATGGGACAACAAGCAAACAGCCCTGGGATACAAGAAAACAAAAATGAGAAGCCCACACGGAAAAACTCCTTGGACATAAGTGCCCAGATTCTGAGTGGGATCTGATCTTTAGGAGAAGAAATTGCATCTTCTACCCTTGGAAAATTTGACAGGAACACAAACTCAGGTCAGCTCTGCTGTCACAGAACATTGGGGTTTAAACTGTCCCCAACAGAGTTTTAGGAAATGGGCAAATATTGAGGTGTTGTTTGGAGTTGTATTTTCCTGTTTTTACAGAAAACTGGCCTTTTCAAACAAACAAAGAAGAGCTGGATTCTTTCTTCTCATGCCTGGCTTTTCCAGCACTGATAAACAGGCTGGCACAGCTGGCTGAGCTCTTTATGATCCCACTGGTGTCACTCATACCTTGGGAAAGGGGATTTCAGTTCCCACAGCTCAGGAATTTAAAATCATCCTGGGAATAGCAATAAATGGGCTGTTGGTACATCTTTGCCTGCTGGATCCTGCATTCGAGCCAAATCATTCACTGACTCACACAAAGGATTGGGTTGAAAGGAACCTCAAAGCCCATCCAGTTCCATGGGCAGGGACACCTGTCACTATCCCAGGTTGCTCCAACTGGACACTCCCAGCAATGGGGCAGCCACAGCTTCTCTGGGAAATCCATTCCAGCACCTCCCCACCCTCACAGGGAAGAATCCCTTCTTAATATCTAATCCAAACCTGCCTTCTTTTTGTTTAAGGCTGTTCCCCCTCCTCCTGGCACTCTCTGTCCATGTTACAAGTCCCTCACCCTGTTTTTTAACAAGCTGCATTCCCGGGGGAATCCCTGGATTTCCCCAGGGGGGATGGGGGAATACGGGGAAAGGGGATATGGAGACAGGGGGATGGGGGGACGGGGCATACAGTGACGGGGGATATGGGAACAGGGGGATGTGAGGACAGGGGAATGTGGGGATGGGGGATGCGGGATGGGGGACCTGGGGACAGGGGATATGTGGACAGGGGGGTGACAGGACGGGGGATACAGGGATGGGG
>JAWWLV010027497.1:8150-41910 GCA_035041135.1 Platyrinchus mystaceus | reverse complement strand
TACTCAGCACTGGTGAGGCCACACCTGGAGTACTGTGTCCAGTTCTGGGCCCCTCAGTTCAGGAAGGATATTGAGGTACTGGAGTTTCCAAAAAAGGCCGACAAGGCTGGTGAAGAGACTGGAGCACAGGCCCTATAAGGAGTGATTGAGGGAGCTGGGGTTGTTTTAGGGTGGAGAAGAGGAGGCTCAGGGGAGACCTCATCACTGTCTACAACTACCTGACAGGAGATTGTAACCAGGTGGTCTCTTCTCCCAGGCAACCAGCAGTAGGACAAGAGGGCACAGTCTTTAACTGTGCCAGGGGAGGTTTAGGTTGAATATTAGGAAGAAATTTTTTACAGAGAGAGTAATCAGGCATTGGAATGGGCTGCCCAGGGAGGTGGTGGAGTCATAGTCCCTGGAGGTATTTAAGATGAGACTGGATGTGGCACTTAGTGCCATGGTCTAGTAACCACAGCAGTGTTGGCTCATGAGTTCACTCGATGATCTCAGAGGTCTTTTCCAACCTGGTTGATTCTGTGATTCTGTGATTCTTTGATTTACTGGAGACAACAGATAGTCAGAGGATTACCAAATGCCTTAAATGTTTTGGATTTGAGAATGTGACAAAGAGTCTGGATTATTGACAGGTTATGTCTATACAATAAGTAAAATGCTACAATTTTCCATTTTTCCCATATATATTTGCTGCTGCATAGTTGGTACTGTTTTTCTCAAAATGTTAAGCTATAGCAATAACAATATAAGCAGTGAAATCTCTGATAAATACATGCTTACATTGCAAAATTAAGAACTGTGAAATTCAGAGATGTTATTTCTAATTGCCTGTGCTACGCGTTGTAAGCAAATAATGGAGTGAAAGTAAATATTGTCTTTCCTGAATCTGAAAAGGGCAAAAACTTTATAGAGGGAGTGTGTAATAGTATTTTAAATGTTCTTTACAAGGAAAAAGGCAAGAACAAATTTTATTATGCAGTATGACTCCCTAACATGTTATCACCAAGGCTTTAACCCCTAGACCTACGACACTGCTGACATTTACAAATGTTCTTAAATGTCTAGCACAGCATGGTTGACTGCATATCAGATAGTGGTGCTTAAGAAGCACTTTCCCTGTGAAGTGTGTAACCTTTTATAATCAATTTCTTTCTCAGTGTCCTCCAGCAGTTTGTTCAGATTTAAATTACTCTCCAGCAATCTCATTCACTTCCAGCTTATGAAGCCAATAGTACTCTTTCTAAATAATGCTTCTTTTTCTTTTCTGAAGAGCACATACCCCTTAGCAGACCAACTGCGATTTTCTTTACTCTGTTGTCTTATTAAATCTGTCCCAGTCAACAAGGGGTAAAATTCCTTTTTCTGCTATAGTTGAAGTGATAAGTAGATACGATTTAAGGCAACTTTATCCCCTGTGCCTTTGTATGTTTTAAGACTTTTAACTAACTAACATTATTAACAAAGATGCATACATGGAATTATTATATGCCACCCAGTACTGTATCCTAATTGAGACTGAATACTCTGGTAATTAGCAATTTGGGATCATAGTAGGTTTGATGATTGATCATCTAATTCTATCACTAGGAGTTCACATTCAGGACGGAAATTTGTTTTGTCTCTTTTACCCAACGAGGACGCAAATTTGTATGTAAATATCTTTTTTGCTGTCCTAATTGCTTTCTGAGTTCCAAAAAGTATACTCCTTTTGAATTAATTTGCATTTTGTATGTCTACCTCCCTAAAGAATACAGGGCATTGTATCCATATTTGGGAAAAGTACAAAGCTTGTGTACTGAAATCCTGAACTGAAAGTCAGATAATTTCTGCTATATTGGTATGTGGCTTATGTTGTTGTTGCCATGTCTTGTTCTTTTATCCATTCAGTTTATGCTGAGATATCAGGAAAAGACTTTTCATCCAGAGGATGGTTGGGCACTGGAACAGGCTCCCCAGGGAAGTGGTCACAGCACTGAGTCTGCCAGAGTTTAAGAAACCTTTGGACTATGCTCTCAGTCACATGATGTGACTCTTCAGTGCCCTCTACAGGTCTAGAAGTTGGACTCAATGACCCCGATGGGTCCCTTCCAACTCAGAATATTACATAATTCTATGATTCTATGATATTGATACAAAAATGTCTGGCATATATCTTTAGGCCAATAGTTATTTGAATCAGCTCAACAAAAGAAAGACCGAAAGTGTTATGTGCTTTCTCAGTTCACTATTGTTTAAGTGAGCAAACTCTCAAGGATCAAAGAATTGGATTTAAAATAATTATATAAAAAGAATTAAAAAAAAAAATTACTAATTTTCTTCTATTCAGAACTATGGGATAAATCTAGATTATATTTTCACATACGTTTTCCATAAAATGTGGGAACCTAAAAACAAAATGGGTGTTTCTCCATAAACTTCATTTTGTCTGGAAAAAGCAAGAAAAAAAATTCTAAACTTTAGATATTGTGAGACATGATAAACTGGTGAAGGAATCAGGAGTTTTATTCACTCTATCATGGTTTAGTAATATGAAATAGCAGGGTGACATCAATAAAGGAAAGATGAATTTTCTTTAAGAAGGAAATTCTTTCCTGAAAGAAAAAATTCATGAAGAAAAGAAAGAGAAGAAAAAATTGACCATATGTCAGAGAAATGTTATATTTGTATGTGGGCAATTCTAGCGTTAGCACAAAAAAAGGTTTTTTAACTCACCATTCATTTGCTTCTTTTTCAGCAAGAGATTCTTGATGTTCTAGAGAACAAGTCTGCAGGGATTTTTGCCTGTACTTACCAGGGAAAACCTGTGCATCATGCTACTGCATTGAAAAAATCCTGAAGGAAATAATGACAGGGTAGTTATGTATGTTGGTCCCACAAAGGTATAACTTTACCACTTTGTATAGTTTAATACAAAACAGTAATCCCCTGCAGCCTTGCAGTATCAGCAACATGTGTGAAGTGGTGCAGTTAGAATGGACTTTTTGAAGCTAAATTGGTATGTGCAGTTCTGATGATCTAGTTAGCTGAGCTAAATCCTTAACTTTCATCATACAATAAATGAAGAAAAGACAAATACACAAAGAAATCAGCAAAAAAGTTGCCAGATTTTTAATACGGCCTCTACAATGTGGGTAATCTGATCATTTGCAATTTTTCTTGCATTCAGTCTTCCGTCATTATTTTTTATATACTTGGCATGCTGAGTTGCATTCTATTATACCACATCCTTAATCTCTGTAACTTTTACTTTGAATTGAGTTTAGTATAGAGAAGTATGCTGTAGTTCAACATGAGTAGTTCAGTGATCACAGAATCACAGAATTGTTGGGGTTGGAAGGCGCTTTCAGAGATCCTCTATTCCAACTCCCTGCTGAAGCAAGGCCACCATTAGTATCTCCAAGGATGGAGATACTATATGTCTCTGGGCAACCTGTGCCAGTGTTTGGCACCTTCACAGCACAGCCCTCTAGTTTTGAGGCACTCCTAGTTTTGTGTCATCTAGAAGATGATGAACCAAGATCTTTACTCTTTTCAATCTCTTACTTTTGTTTATTTAATGCTGAAGTACTGCATTTTCTCAGAAATCAGGCTCTAGTTATCCAAGTAACAGGCAACTATTTGTAATCAATTTAATAAAACACTGTCAGTTGGCTTAGCACTGAGTGGTGATTTCAGATGGATTTTTGCTATGATGCTCCCAACTGTCAGGTATGCTATATTATTTCAATTATTTTAAAAAATATGGTTATTCAAAATTGTGGCTATATCAATACTAAAAAGTTCTAAATTGTGAACTTCTGAAGAAGAATGAACATGCAAAAACTAATACTGTAGTACAAGTGCTGACATTGTAGAACAGATATGCTCTCAGTAGTATTGCAGTTGTCTCAAGAAAGAATGCATATGTACGCTGATTTAGCAATTACTGCAACTATTTTATTGAAGTGCCAGCTGGAACATGCAGAATTCCAGCCCAGAATTTAGAGATGTAAGTTACTGGGCATTGTCTCATATGGAGTTCATTACTGGGAGCTTTTCTGCAAGCAATTTCCTTCCTCCTGCATTACATCCATACACTTATGCACCCAAACAGAGACATGTGAACAAATAACTACACACACATGCATATTAGAAAAATAATAAACCCATATAATTGGCTGCAATATAGGTTTGCTTACTTTCTAACTGGCTTATTTGTAGTTTCCACTTACTTTTTCCAGAAGGTACTTTTAAACAGAATTTGCCTATCATAATAAATTTAGGGAGGGGAGGGAAGGGAATCATAGAATCAAGAAAGTTGGAAAAGACCTCTGAGAGGTCCAACCCTTGATCCAACACAGCTGTGGTTACTAGACCATGGCACTAAGTGCCACATCCAGTCTCATCTTAAATACCTCCAGGGGTGGAGAACCCACCACCTCCCTGGGCAGCCCATTCCAATGCCTGGTTACTCTCTCTGTAAAAAATTTCTTCCTAATATTCACAGTACTCCAGGTGTGGCCTCACCAGCACTGAGTATAGGGGAAGAATCACTTCCCTGGTCCTGCTGGCCACACTGTTCCTGATCCAGGCCAGGATGCCATTGGCCTTCTTGGCCACCTGGGCACACTGCTGGCTCATGTTCAGCTCATCCAGATCATCAATAAAAGATGATGGGTCCATCATCACTGAGCCCAACACTGACCCCTGGGGGACACCACTAGTGATTGGCTGCCAACTGGATGCAGCACTGTTCATCACCACTCTCTGGCCATCCAGCCAGTTCTTAACCCAGCAGTGAAATTTATTAATTGCTAAATTACCTCAAAGGACTCTCTAGTGCTTAATAATCCTAGACCAAGACAGTAAATAATACCTAGGCAGGGGAAAATAAACAGCTTCAGCTAAAATATTAGGATCTTTTAGAATACTGTTATGTTTCTAAACATAGGCATCTAAGTTTAGGCACTTAATTCGGTATTTGGAATTTAATGTCATGTTTCTCTGCATCCTCAGTACCTACAGTTACCGTTGTTATAAATGGGAAATAAGCATCTTTGCAAAGATGGAGATTTCTGAAGAGTACCATCAGAGGCGGCCCTGAGCCAGGCCATTCTAACAGTTTGCTAGGGCAAAAAAAAGGTCACCTTAGTTTTGCTTCTCGACTTCTCCATTTTCTGGTCTCCCTCCTGTTCCAGCTGTGTGAGCTAACCCAGACTCGTGCTGGCTCTGGTACTTGTCTGGCTCCCCAGTGAACTTATAAAGACAATGCAGGACAGAACTAACCCAAGAAAGATGTGAATAGTTTTCTACCATTTTAGTGAATTGAATCAGCAAATGAGTGACAGAAATAAAACTAGAAAATGATGGTGCTGTGTAGTTGAGAGTGAGAAATATGTGGAAAGGGAGAGAAAGAGCTGAAGAAGGGGTGTTATGAAAAGGAAATGTTCCCAGCAGCTGCAATGAACTGTCATCAGCTCACATGTCACACTAATTTGTACTTCACTATGAAATAGATTGTGTGCAATAACATAGATTGTGGCTCTTCCACCCTCTGCTGCTCATTATCTGCAAGTGTAACTATACTTATACTGATGCTTCTATCAGTACAAGACTCTGGGAATGGAACACTGACACAATCCAGGCTGAAAATAATCCTGTCCTTTTGGCTGCTTATATTTAACTTAGTATTGTTCAGTGATACATGTCAGAACAAAGCCCAAGAAGTGCATTCTAGGCATCACTGAGAAGATGATAATCTGTAGCTTTAAGCATGCCTGTATTCAAATGCAAGCTTTTAATATTCTGATATTTTTTTAAATGTGTTGACACTGCATTATGAAGAGAAATACAATGATTTAGCAAACTATGGATGTTTCTTGGAGAATGGCAATTTTGTTATCCATCACTACCTTTATGTATTGCCTTTATGTATTGCCTATATGCTGCCTTTAACTATGAAGCATGTAAGTTAAATAGCAAAGTAAACAGAATTAAAACACAAAGAAAGATAAAAAAAAATATTTTTAAGTAATTTCATTACCAAAATATGTTTCCTGCTTAGCTTTTCAGATGCAGGAATGTTATATAAACAAGTAATTGAGATTCTTAGTGATGAATGTTTCCTTATCATTTGGAGAAGAGTTCAAAATCAGAATATTTTGATGATCATAAGTACTAAATAGAATTTTTCTCTCTTTACTAGTTTAAAATATTTGCTGAATTGCAAGTACCAAAGCCAAAGGTATAAATATCAGAGTAGAAAAAACTTAAGACATAAGAGTGAAAAAAATTGCAAAAGCAGAAAATATATCTGTTCATTGTTGTTGTAGTTGTTTTCTTCTTTGGAACAGTAGATTGAAAATATGGCTTTCCTTCAGACCTAGCTTTATCACCACAAGAAAGCCTTTTATTATATGACAGAGTGGTAAAAGTCAGGAAAAATTGTCCAAAGGTCCACATAATATAAGTACATATTGCTATTTCTGCTACAGCTGTCAATTCCTGTAAGAATATTCTTCAGGTTAAACTAGAGTTGAATTTAATACAAAAATTATTAAATAAAATAATAAAAAATAATAAAAATAATAAAAATAATAAAAAGTCAGATGTAATGCAAAATCATTGTCTACTTCTCCTAGCAAGAAAGTTCATTCACAAATTTTTTTCCACAAAATAATTTCTCTTTCCTGCTAATTTTAAGGTTTGGTACCTTGATGACAATCTTTCTTAAGTGCACATAATTGTATAGAATGTACATGCTTAGTTTGTAAATAATGATAAAGTTCCCAATACTTTTTTAAATGGTACAAAATATTGAGGTACTGAATTGTTAATAAAAAGAGATCAGGAAATATATCATAATAGGACACTGCAATCTTGTTATATGGATAAAGAAGCTAGCTGTACTTTCATCAGTGTTAAGGAGCATGATTTTACTTTATGATGAGTTCTGTAGGATTATTGGTTGTTAAAATAAATTATTTGCCTTTCTGAATCCTGAAACACTTGGTTATATTGTGCATCTCCTTTAATCTTAAGTTCTTCTCTTTTAAATTTTTTTTTAAAGGGTTTCAAAATCTCTTTGTCATAACGATGTAAAGTGCTCATTTTCCTTTCCAGGCTTAAGACAAGAGTATACGAGAAGGGGATTTTTTTTAAGTACAGGAGCATGTGGAATTCTTGAAAAACACATGAAGTAGCTTCTCCATTATTGTCTTTAACTATTTCTTTTGTTTCTAGGTTACAAGAGTGCTAGACTTGCTACAACCTTGTGTCAATGCATATTCAAAAAAATGAAAGTCAATTTTCCACTCTTTGTTGAAAAGCTGTGGAAATAAATAAATTGTTTGTACTATTTTTTATGTAAGTTTTTCAGTCAGTAGCTTTCTTAGGTAAGTGTTCAAGCTCATAGCCATATTGACTTTGTATTGTGTCATGAAAAGGATATTCAGCAAAGCTGAAAAAATCATAATTTGTGAAGCTGAACAGCGACACATGCAGCAAACACCTGAGAATTACTAGAATTATCTTTTATTGCACATATGGAAACTGCCAAACAGCCAATACAGAGGTAAGAACAAAACTGTGGATTCTTTCTTTTTGTATTACATTAAGACTTTGCAAAAAAATTTCTTTTACTTGTGTTTTCTGTTGTTCTTACTGCCACAATACCTCTTGTGAGGTTCTGGCACTGCTATTAGGTATAGAACTAATATCCCTCACACGCAACAACAATCTTTCTCTACTCTTTACAAGAAAAAAAATAAAAAACCCCAACGTGTCCAGAGTAGTATTCCAGCTTTGTAGTTTTTTTACGACGTCTACACTTTGCTATGAGCTTCTCTTCTCTACAGTGAGACAGAAAAAGAACCTAATGACATTTAAGTAAAATTGAGGAGTTTATGACATTCCTTAGCACCTTTGACTCCTTGGGAAACTGCTACTGTTCTCCATCCATACTAATACACTGTAAAGTAATGCTGTATCTCATAAGCCATGGTCCTCAAGGTCATTAAAAAAATCATTTTGTTATTTTGGCACCAAACTTGCAAATGCTGTATGGAAAAAGACCATTTGTTTTAATTATTATTTATCTTAACTCTGCAGAAATTGATTGACTGAACACAGTCAATGAAAAAACCCCAATCACTTAACAACAGTTGTGTGGAGGGGTATTGAATATCATGATGCTGCTATAGATCACAAAGGAAGACGGCTGGTATAGATGGTGTTCAGAAAAGGATTTATACAGGTTTTTCAAAGATTTTATGCAATTGAAGACAAATGTGATAAGCTATCTTACACTAATTTTTTCCTAACTGCTAATTGAAAAGTGTTTATTAGCTGCAATAAAGAGGTTATTATTGATCAGTGAGGTAGTCCTGCAACCTTTAATGATACAGACCAAGTACACCCCAGTTTCAAAAAAAACTTTGATGTTGAAAAAGGAACAATGCCAACTCTTTTACTCAAAGCTAGAGAGTGATTGCTCTTTTGTCTTCCAAACTGAATATGTACAAATATTTATTGTGCCAAGGTAGCTGATAAGGCTGACTGTGCTATTGGAAAGGGCAGTAGAAGAAATAGGTGAAGGTTAAAATACGCATTTACAAGTTGCTTAAGTCTGTTTTGTCCAGCATTCCAATAGCATTTCAGTCAACTAACTTGCTCATTCTCCTGTGATGTCAGAACTGACTTGCCCCTGAATACCCTTTGACCTTACAGCTCACCTGACTATGATGTAAAATGCCTATTACCCTTAGATAAACCTATGGGTGTGCACATAACATTAAATACATAAAATATGTAAATAAAAAATACAGAACTATGCCAATGTAAACCCTTACTGAATTGGTATCTCTGCATAATTTCACAAATTGACACCATTTCAGAATGCCAAATATTCTTACATAAATTCACCCCACTCCATTTCAGATCCTTTTTCTATCTGTCAGGGATTTGCATGCAAATCCAAGGTTCTGCTACCCCCATCACCTTATTTCTCCAAGAATCAAAAACTCTATCACTTCATGATTGCTGTGCTCAAGATGACCTCCAACCATCTGTTGTGATTTAACCCCAGCCAGTAACCAAATACCATACAGCCACTCGCTTGCTCCCCCACCATCAGGATGATGGAGAGAATGGGAAGAAACTGGGAGAAAACTCATGGTTAAGGACAGTTTAATAGGGAAGCAAAAGCTGTACACACAAGCAAAGCAAAACCAGGAATTAATTCACCATTCATTCATGCATTCAGCCATCTCTAGGAGACCAGGATTCTATCCTGCATAATGGTGACTTGGGAAGACAATCACCATCACTCCAAATGTCACCCTCTTCCTGCTTCTTCCCCCATTTTATATACTCAGCATGATGTCATATGGTATGGAATATCCCTTTGGTCAGTTCGGATCACCTGTCTTGGCTGTGTCTCCTCCCAACTTCCCATGTACCTCCAGCTTCCTCACCAGTGTGGCAGTACAGAAAGAAGAAAAGGCCTTGGCTCTGAGTGAGCACTGCTCAGAAATAACAAAAACATCTCTATATTATCAACCCTGCGTTCAGCACAAACCCAAAACATCACCCACCAATCCTTCTCTGTTCACTAACAACAGGTCCAGGCGGCACCTTCCCTGGTTGGCTTCCTCACCAGCCATGTCAGAAAGTCATCTTCCACACACCCCAGATAACTCCTAGATTGTTTCCTTTCTGCTGTGCTGGATTTCCAGCAGACATCTGGCAAGTTGAAGTCCTCACAAGTACAAGGGCCAGTGATTACAAGACTACTCCCTTTTGCTTGTACTTCACCTGTCTCTATCCTGGTTGGGCGGTCTGTAAAAGATTCACACCAGGATACCTGTCTTGTTGGCCTGGCCGTGATTCTTAACAATAAGCACTCAACCTTATCATCATTATCATCAACTCTAGACCATCAAAACACTCCCTAACACACAGGGCTATCCCACTGCCTCTCCTTCCTTGCTTTTCTCTTCTGAAGAGTTTACAGCCACCCACTGCAGCATTCCTATTATGTGGATCATGCCAACATCTGTCCATGATGTAAATTATATCACAGTTTTCCTGCTGCACAGTGGCTTCCAGCTCCTCCTATTGGTTGCCCATGCTGTGTGCATTGGTGTAGATGCCCTGCAGTTGGGCTATTAATTCTGCCCTCTTTGGGGCAAGAAGCCCCAATTCCTACATGACCATCCTCAGGCACTTTCATGGTTTCTAACACATCAATAATCCTTGTGTCTTTGCTGCCTCATGTATCTCCATCCCCTACCTCTACTGAGTCGGCAGACCAAAGGACCTCATTAACACACCGTCCCTCCAACATTGGCATGCTGCCCCAGGCTTAGCTCTACCAAGCGTGGGTTTATCCCTTTCCTCCTTCAAATCTCTTTTAAAGCTCTTCCAATGATCCCTGATAACTCCTGTTCAAAGATCCTTTTCTCCTTTTGAGACAGGTGTACCCTGACTGTCACCAGTAGGCTTGGTGTTGTATAAACTAACCCATGGTTGGTAGTGGTCAGTGGCTCAGAGTCTCAATGGAGATCAGTGACAAGTGATGTCCCTTAGGGGTTCATATTGGGACCAGTGTTATTTAATATCTTCATTAGTGACATAGATGAAAGGATCAAGTGCACCCTCAGCAAATTTGCAGAAAACACCAAGCTGAGTGGTGCAGTTGACACACCTGAAGGATGGGATGCCATCCAGGGGGAGCTGGACAAGCTCAAGAAGTGGGCCAGTAAGAATCTCATGAGGTTTATCGTGACCAAGTGCAAGGTACTTCTGTTTTGGGGCAACCACCGGTATCAATACAGGCTGAGGGATGAACAATTGAGAGCAGCACTACTGCGAAGGACTTGGGGGTGCTGGTGAATGAGAAGGCTTTGGAGTGACCTATTTGATGCCTTCCAGTACCTGAAGGGAGCCTACAAAAAAGATGGAGAGAGACTATTTAAAAGAGCATGCAGTGACAGGACAAGGGGAAATGGCTTCAAACTTTAAGAGAGTAGGTTTAGATTAGATATTAGAAAGAATTTGTTTACTGTGAGGGTGGTGAGGCACTGGAACAGGCTGCCCAGAAAAGATGTGGATGACTCGTTCTTGGGAGTGTTCAAGGCCAGGTTGGATGGGGCTCTGAGCAACATGGTTAAGTGGAAGGTATCCCTGACTATGGCAAGGGGTTTGGAACTAGATGATCTTTAAGGTTCCTTCCAACTGAGGCCATTCTATGATTCTGTGATCAAAACCCCCAAAATTATGCTGGTGACACCAGCCTCAGAGCTAGGTATTGATTTGCTGGCTCTTACTGTTTCTTTCCTCATCATTCCCTGCACCTGGGAGGATAGAGGAGAACACTACTTGTACTCCTGATTCCTCAGCCAGTCATCTCAAGGCCCCAAAGTCTCTCTCAATTGTCCTTGGACTTTTTGGAACTTCATTGCTTCCTACCTGAAAGATCAAAAATGGATAATAACCTAGGGGCCAGGTTAGGGTTAGGGAGGGGCTGGAAGCTTTCTCTTCTCGTCTTTAACCCGTGCCCCAGGGAGGCAGCAGACTTCCCTAAGAAGTGGGTCTGGTCTACATATCAGACCTTCTGTTCTCTTTCGAAGGAAATCTCCTATGACGACAACCAATCTTTTTTTCTTTATGGAAGCATTTTTGACACAGGACATAGGGCAACCTAAACTCAAATACGCTTCTCAGCTAGATGAACCATCACCCTCATTGTTGTTCAGTTCTACTTGCAGAGCCTTGTACTGATTATGCCAGGGCACTTGGGAAGGTGGGATAGTCACAGAGGAGATGCGCCTGCTGTGCCAGGCAGGTACTCACCAGTTTCTGAAATTAGGAGTAAGGCCTTTGCTATGTAATCAGTAAGAAACTTGTAGCATAGAAGACATTCACATTTTCTAAAATACTTTGTCGCTAGATTTGCAAGCTCAGCAAGGTATCAAACCACATCTTCAACAATAAGCTCTAGAAACAAAACAAAAAAAATTATAAGTTGCCTGCAAAATCCTGAGGCTAATGAGTGGCTTTGCTTTGAAATTCTGTTCTTCAAAACTGCAAAATACATGGGTCTTAGCTTTATATCAGCTTTGATTCTTAGAACTTAATGCACAGATAGTGAAATTTGCTTGAAACTAATTTGGCCTAAGCTCAGTTACTCTCAGGGACCTGAGTGTACTGTTTGGGTTAAATGCCCTGATCAACCTTTCCTGGAGGTTTGCCCATGATCCCCCTGACAGTGGGGCTTCATTTAAGCTTCATCCAGTTGCATCTGACTTGACTTAGCCCTGTTCCTGAGTTACTGCCTGGGATTTCTGGATTGACCTTGGTTTATTATTTTGCTTATTGATGACTGGACTATCACCACCCTGCCCTGCTTGCTTATCTACCTGCACTGCCAGCATGGCCACCAGCTGAGAGTGGCCCTGTTCCTCCTGCTCCCCAGGAGCTGCACTGATTGCTGTGACTGTATCAGAATGACCTGCAATTACAATGTTTGATTTGATTATAAAGTTTCATATTTTCTTCTAGCTGCTTAGAAACATAAATGTAACTTGTGCTTTTCTTTAGGTACTTCAAAATGAGCTCCCAGAAGATTTTGCTGCTGCATTACACAACTACAACAGCAAACCAGAGGAAAACTTAGACTAAATATTATTGACTGATTCTAGGATGACTGAAATGAAATAAGAATACTGACTTTCCCTTTTAGAAATTGGTAGGTAAATATTCTGTTTTTATAAGCAGATATACAGTGTACTTTCAACAAACTGTTGTATGGATTTGTAAGGTGATAGACCAATTCGAGGCCACAATTACAAATCAATACTGTAGCATATCCTATTTTATCAACAAGATAATTTGTTCTCCCTTATATAGATTTGTTTTACCTCTTGCATCCCTGTTTCTATTGTTCAGCCTGGTTCTGGAGTTATGCTTTCCCACTGCCAGGATCAAGTCATTCCTTGATCTCCCTTTACCATTGCTTTGCAGTTATAATTTGAACTTCCCCTTCATAGAATGTCTCAAGTTAAACTTTCTGCAGCTGTTTTTGTATACTAGATAGTTACTGCCAACTGCTCCATGATTTTAGGCACTCTGATTAATTCTCCAAAGAATGGCTGTTGTGGCTGTATCTGTACCCTGTCTCTATTTGCATTACATAGAGTGATCTAAAAGACTGTGGTGAGCTGGCCTGGGCCAACTTCCAGATGCTCATTCCCGTCTCCAAATAGGAGGGGTGAGAAAATAGGATGGAAAAGCTTGTGGGTCAACATAAAGACAGGGAGACTGTTTACCATTCACCATCATGAGCAAACCAAACTTGACTTGGAGAAAAGCAATTCAATCTATTACCAATTAAAACAGATTTTGGTAGTGAGAAACAAAGAAAATTTTAAACAACTTCCCTCATCATGTCCCCCCTGCTTCTGTATAGGTCAACTTCACTCCTTCATTCCTGACCCCTCTATCCCTCTCCAATCCCCTGTGCAGTAGAGAAGAGATAAGGGTTATGAGGGTTAGTCTGGACATAATGAGGTTTTTGACATGTTAATGCCTTCTCCATTGTGAGTCCTCTCCATGGGCTGCAGTCCTTCAGGATAAATCTCGTCCGTCCGTTGTGAGCTTTCCACAGGCTGTGGTTCTTTCAAGCCTGTTCAAGCACAGGTTTCTCCATGGGGATACTTGACTTTTAGTGTTTGCACTAATGTTTCTCACACTTTTTCCCTTTTTGTTTCCCCCAACTCCTCATTCTTATGCTCAAGTGGTTTTTTACTCTTTTTATTTTTTCATGGAGGTGGCACCAGCTTCTCAAGAAAGTAGTGAATAGCAGACCTAAAACACACTTTTCTGAACCAAACTGCATCTTTCAACAGGCTGGAGAACTGAGTCTAAAGGTCTGTCTTCAGGACCTAAGTTATATTAAAAATCTGTTGAAGCATTGGGCTAAAGATCAGCTTTTATTTAATTCAGAAAAGGAAGTAAAGAGATCCAATTATTTCCCAGATTTCTTCCTACCAAAGAAAAGGGAAGTGTGCCAAGAGGAGGGAGCAGAGGCTTATTTGGGCTAGTTAAACAAAACAATTCTGATGTGCTGGAGGACTATGAGTGTGTTACTGCACTGTAAAATATATTGTTCTCCTGAGTTTCTGGAATATTTGTACAGGTCTCAAAGAAAATGTAGGGTGTGGAAAAGACCTCTGATCTGCTTATATGAAAAGTGCCACGTGTCAGCGGTCTGCCAGGGAGGCTATTGAAAACTCATCTGGATTCATAAAGAGATTGCTTACACAAAAGTTTTCTGTGCTGTATCCTAGTGTCTGATCTAAATAGGCTTTTCACTTCTCTCCAAGACAATCTGATATGTAAACTCTGGTTTCCTAAATGCTATTTCAACAATACTTGGTACCCAGATTCCCTTGTAAATTGAGGCTTTACTATTTTAAAATAAGTGTTACGGGACCAGTACTGTTCCTGCTAAAGAATTTCCTGGAAATGCTAAAAAGGTGTGTCAAGTGTATCTCTTAGTTTATTTTTGTATGGAATTTCCTACTATAAGAAAGCAGGCTGGTAGGAAAACAGATTGTAGTGCATAAAGGGACAGAAATAGGAATTAGTGTTTTCTGCAACGTAAATGCAACTTGCATTAACAACACCCTTAAGCAATGAAGGCTTAATGGCTCTTGGACCATTAGCTGAAGCCATCATGACAGAAAAAGCACAGCTTAATGGAAGCAAGGAAGTAGCGGTGATGCTTTCCAGTGCCGTATTTAAGGCCAAAGTTCTTCCCGGCACCGGGGAAACGAAACCGAAGTTGGAGGCAGGTTCACTCCAGGAAATGAAACCGAAAACTGCCGAGACGGGAGGCGCTGGGGCCGTCCCAGGAGCCGCTCCCGAGGCTCCGACCTCAGACCTGCCGCCGACGGCGCCTTAAAGGTGGGAATGCGGCGGAGCCGGGCCGGGCGAGGAGTAGCGGCGGCGGCAGGTACTGTCCGAGCCGGGGCTTGCTTAGAGTTTGTGGTTAGACTTGCCTTTGGAGTGGGGTTTGGGACTGAGCCTGGGGTAGGGTTAGGGTCGGCCTTAGTTATGAGAGACCCGTGGTTGGCTGCAGGCACGGTGCTGGAGCTGGGGCTGGGGTTTGCATAGGGTTGCGGTTGGTTTGGGTTTGGTTTAGGGCTGGACAGCGTGCTGGGGAACACCTGGGACTTTGCGAGCAGTTAGGGAGCTCTCCCCAGCCGGGAGGGGGCAAGAGGAGCGCTGACAGAGAGTCAAAGACGCCTGGTTGCCTCTGCCCACATGTAGCCCCAGGCACTTCAGATGTCAGGGTGTGCACTGCAGAAAAGCATCAAGGTAGCAAAATATTTAAGCCTTATGGGTTTTCTTTCTGAAAGAATATAGCAATTCATACGTGAGTATGTACAGCTACAGGTTGGGTTTTTATGAGAATGGCTGACTTTACATTTTCAAATATGCAAAGTCACTCTTGCTTAGGAGATTGTTGAAGTAGTGATGGCCAATTTCTAGGTTAGTGACAATTTCAGCATACAGAAGTACATGATTCAACCCAGAATTGTGTACTGAAGCCTTTGATATAACTTTTTGAATTTAGATAAGAAAATGGAGAAAAGTCTCAGACTTATTGCTGCTTTGACAAAAAGTATGTATGCAGGTACACAGAGGGTGATTTTGTGTAAATATATGTATACAAACAGCTTACATTTTGTGCAAATAGATATTAGAATTCAAGTAATCTTAAGCACAACACTGTAATATAGCACATTATTTGCACAGTATTTACAAGTAGATAATAAAAATGTATTTTTGTTTCATTTTTCTGCAACTTCTTTTCCTAGGAACTTATACTAAAGGACGGGGAAAACAAAAGAAAACTGGGGCATAGTTTTGTGTTTGTGAAATCTGAGAAATGTAGAGTTCACTTTCTTTTATTGTTTTTTAAGAAGGGTTTTAAGAAAAGCTGTAAGACTACAAATGACATCTAAAGATCATATAGTCCTTTTTTATAGTTCCTCAGGGAAATGAAGGGTAGCTGTATCTAAAGGCATATGAATATAGGTTGGACTCTGTGATCTCAGAGGCCTTTTCCAACCTAATTGATTCTGTGTGAATATTGCAATGGCAAAACTGCAACAGTAAGTACTGCATGAGGCTGTCACCTGAGTGGAAGCTAGGGCAAACTGAGGTTCTAAAGAGCTGAGCTGATGTGGTAGGAACTGTGCAGTGTTATCCCAAGCTACTTATTTGCTCTTTAGGTCAAAGGAACTGAACATTGTGACCTAGGGAAGTAATGGAGTTACCCTAACCATTACAGTTCTATGCTTACTCAAGATTTGAGAATTCTACCTCTGGAAAACAAAAAAGAAGAAAAGAGATAAAACTGATTTAAGAAGTAGGATTGATACCAAACCATGATTATTCCCTTCATGCAGTGAAGATGTTGTGGCACGTATACTTGTGACTGGACTAGCATGAGTGGTCTGGGTACAAATCACTTGAATCAGGAAAGGTGAATCATTCCTTGGAATGTGCCATGTAGATATACCTAATACAATAAATTATATCTAACCTCCCCAAGGGTCCCTTCATGCAAAGTGCAAAATGAATATGTAATGCTCCTTTTAAGTATATTTTGGGAAATACAAACTGATGTTTTCCTTGCATTTCGTAAAAATATTTATTATTTTTAAAATGAAAATATGTCTCTCAGGGATGTTCAAAAATGCTTCTTGGTTTTTCTTAAAATTTATTCCAATGTGATTACAAAGTAGATAATTTACTGGTTGAAGCCGAAGAGCATGCTATATTTCCTGAAAATTATCTCTTCATTACTTAGAGTTTTCTTTTTCTGGGTGCCAGAATCAAGATCTGTGATGGATTCTGCAGAAGATCATTCCGAGAAAGTTGCTAAAGAAGATACAAATGGGAGTAGCGATGACACAGACAGTGTGTGTAGTGACAGTGAGAAAATGGGCTTCATTGCAGCAAAGGAAGATGAGGACAGAGGGAGTACAATTGACATTGATGAAGAGGATAAGATCAGTGACAAGGTGGAAGCAGCTGTTTTGCGGATACTTAACGAAGAGGTAGATAGAGAAAAAGAAGTCATAGATTACAGTAGCATTGAAGAAGTGAAACAGGAAGCATCACAAACTGAAGATGAAGATTCCAGAGATGTCCAGCACAAACATGATTCCCAAAGCCCTGGTGAGGAGCTGCTAATAGCATATGCTCATGTCTGTTGCATTATCTTACATTTTGGCTCTTTTGTAATTAATTGATGAGTTAAGGTTATATGGTTCTATCAGTAACCATGTATGTGATTATTTTAGAAATGAGAAAAAGTCTTGAATTCCTGAAGAGGTTGAGGCTGCATGTTTGGGTATCCCTGTCGAAGTCTCAGTAAGTACAGTGGGGTTCGTGGGAAAAAAAATGCAATAAATGGTAATAGAAATAGTTTCTTTGAACTAAGTAGACATCACAGTGTAGTACCCATTAGAGAAAGAAGCTTTGTGCTTGTCACCTAGGTTTGTGGAAAACGAGGAGACCTAAGGCCTTCTTAGGATTTCATACTTCCTCCAGCCACATGAAGGAAGATTCCTAGTATGATAGAAAGTCTGCCCAAAGAGTAGGGATTATCTGCATGTTTCGGAACTGATCTACAATTTTAACTATTGCAATTTTTTTTTTTTCAAATTCTTTGTCATGCTTTTTTGAGTATTTTTCCTCACATGTTTTAAGGCTACTACCTTTACAGTATCTGAAACAGTTTGCCCACGGAATTTTCCTTTTCATTTATACCTTCTGTAGTTTTGAATGTCAGTTCTCACACATGATCTTCTGCTTCTCCAGATTTGGATTCCTTTCCCTGTTTGATATGGGAAAGGAGTTAGCAGTAGTGACATTCACACTGCCAGTGAGGTATCTTCTCTGCATTCTTGAGCTCATGTAAGAGATTAGTATTAAATAAAGGCAGATAATTTAAATGTGTAAGAAGTTTGCATACTTTTTGTTCATGGAAGGCTACTCATTGCATGAGATAGCAAACTGGGACTGTGAACCAAAGGCTGTTGATCTCAACCAGAAAGGAAAGCTGGGTCTTCTCAGCTGTGGAACTAAATCCAGCATTTTTGACAGCCTTGAAGAAAACAAGCACGTTTGTACTATTAGAGTATATTCTCCTACTGTGCATTAGCACTGTAATATATAATAAACAATGTAATATGTAATAGGCAAAAATGAAAGCAGAGAAGCTTTACTAGAAGAGCTTGCCGATTCCTCATCTGGACCTACCAAAGTTCTTCTGACTCCTTGGCCTATCCTGAGTAAAACGTCATGTTGCTGGATTTTCATGAACTGTTCAGGAACTGAAAAATGCATTCAATTCCTAGGATAAATGAAAAACTAATGTTTATACTTACCATCTTCAGATGCAAGGGATTTGTTTAAATTTTGACCTAAGACTCATTAGTGAAAATTTTACCAACTCTCATAGTTATCTGAAATAGGAACCGGATAAAGAATTTTTTAATTTTTTGGTGTCTTGAAGGAATGGACTGTGATTGGATTCTCTTGCTGTTAATGTATTTTTCTGCAATAGACAGTCCTTGGATGAGGGAGGTGGTTGTCGTCGTGGTGATAGTTGCTATTTTTAGTTAAAACTCAGGCAGGAAGGCTCTCAAAATATACTTTGGGATTACCTGCTGTGGGGTATTTATTTTAGAACGGATAACACTTCCTGCATAAGCAGACATGGACAAAGGGTTATATATAAGTCACAAAAACCTCAGATGCTACAAAAGTATCTAGAATTGTAAAGGAGACAACTGCTAATACATTCAGTAACTGAAAGGATTGCAAGCTATTTAGGAGTTAGATCCAAGAAAGTTGATTTGCTGTTGATCTTATTTATACGTTCAATGTTTAATGTATTAGTAAGCAAATTTCTTCTGTCCCATGTCCCCAGCTTTTCTTGGAGTAATGTTATGTACATGTTTTTTCTTTTTCTTTCAGGTATGTCAGTCTGTTAAAAGACTTTGTTGAGTCTGAATTCTTTGTGATAGATGGGGATTCCTTGCTACTTATGTTTATAGATAAGAAAACACAATATCTAAACTTCTTCTACCAAATTGAATGCTTTCTGCAGGATTTCACTGAAAAAGGAGCAAAATATGTCATTACTTTCTTCAAGGTACTGAACAAATAACATTTTTTTTCTGTTTAAACCACTGCATTCCTTTTGAACCAATTGCTCGATTCTAATCAGGATGAGGAATCTGTTCATTGTGTCAACAAATGTAACTGAATAATTTCATTGTGTTTATTTCCCACAGGATACAGAGCAGATGTTCTTTCAATATCCTCAATTTCTTTTCTTACGTACTGCATTAATAGAACACCTGAGGCACAATACAAGCATAACTGTTCATACAGAATTTTCCAATTGTTTATCATCCAAGTGGGAGATTTTCCTGAAGCAAAGCTATCCTTACTTCATCATCGTATCTGACACAGGACTGAGCCCTCGCCAAAGAGACTTTTTATCTATTTTAATTGCTCATTCACTGTCCAAGAAAATCAATGTTGTGCTTGCTTCAGGACAGGAGTATGATATTCTTAGAGTCTACGGATATCATGTTCAGAGTGTATATATACACAGATCATTTTTTCAAATGGTAAGCTGCACTACTTGGTTGTTGGTTTGCAGTAACAGTGTTAGTTTGACTTAGAAGATTTAAATAAAATATCTCAATATGAGTATTTTAATTTACGTGTTAATATTATAAAGAATTGATATTTCTTTAATCTACTGGTCTTAAAATCACTAACAGGTAAACTTTGTGATTGGTGGCAAATTCCTGCCCTGTTCTCTATAGTGTCATTTCACATCCTTTTTCACTTTTGATATGATAGCCCCTAATATAGTCTTTCCCTTATCTTCACTATCACTTGTCTTCGTTGACTTGTAATATGCCAGAGGAAGACCACTGGTTAGGCCAGTGATGTGATTTTTAAAATTTTAGTTTTTTCTTGGAGGCTGAGGATTTATTTATATCTTAATGGTTTCTGTATGTGCCTAGTAGTCCCTAATGTATTGTATCTATTGACTTTTGCATGTAACTCTGACTTCTTAGTATGAACAAGATCTGCGCTATGCCTGTGAAAACCTAGTCAGGTACAAAGAACCATTGATGCATCTATATGAACATGTCAAGCTGAACCTGAAAAGCATACAAAAAGAGGTAATTTGACCTCTTTGATCCTTTTTCTTTTTTTTTTCTCTTTTTATTGACTGTCTTCCTTCATTCCTTTACCTAAAATTATTTTCTAACCAGAACTAGAAGCTCTCTGCCTTATCCTGAAGTGATGCCCTAAGTCTGAGAAGGTCTCCTCTGTGGCCACTCTTCTTCACAGCAGCTTGAAAGTGTTTCTTTCTTTAAAGTTCACTCTGGTAGCATGATTCAGCTGCAAGCTGATCAGTGTGATGCCACTTGAGGGATGTTTCTTTCTTGGCAAACGCCTTTGTCTTGAAGAAGATGGAAACCAGCCCATTTAGCATGAACCACCATTGGTGGCATAGTTACACCCTTAGCCACTGTGGGGGCTGCAGCTACTACCCTTTGAGGGCACTGTGGCCATTGCCTATCCCCATGGCAGCAGTGGTGGGACAGAGGCAGTGCTGCTGCCAGCCCCAGCCTCTTCCGTAGGGACATGTCTCAAAATCTAAACCTCACTATTGCAGCTGCTAAGGTTTGAGCACTCAGTTGACTATTCACTATCTGGGAATTTTTTTTAAGAGCTAGATTAGAGTTGTAAGGTCTATACTTGCATGATTAAAGCAGTGGTTCTACAATATTTTAACTTCAAAAAATTGCTATTTCTATGGTTACATAGACACTTTTAATGCCTAACATACTCCTGCCATTTTCCTGAGCATAAAGTTACACTGCAGTGTTGTGACCCTTCTTCTGCTCCCTCAGAGAACAACAGCAAGGCTTCCTTGGACTTCAGTGGGAATGATACTAGTCTAGCAAGGTGAATTTTCAGTCCAGAAAAAATATGGTGTTACTCAGAAAGCCGAGCTACTGTCAATATTTTGTTTTATTATGATTATCTTTTCTGAGGCACAGTTAGTAATTGAATACCCCAGGAGCAGAACCACGGGGGCAGGAAGGTCAAATGGCTGCTCCCTCTCCGCTGGGGCTGTGGGATCTCACATGGGAGGGAGGTCAAGGCAGGGCAGGGTCTGGGAGCCATGGCCTGTCCCACCGCCCCAGGCAAGAGCAGGACAGCTGGGGGACATCTGCAACCCGGGGCATCAGGCCTGGGAATGGGCTGAGGCCAGAGCAGGTTGTCAGCCTGCAGGGCTGTGGAGAGCTGGAGACCAGCACTGCTGCTACATTGCTGGGGCAGGACTGACAGCCCGAAAGGGGCTGAGGTGGGGCCCTGGGCAGATGGGAGGAGGTCCCAGGGGTCAGGCAGGTACAGTCAGGGCTGTTGGTGCCCTCAGTGACATGACAAAAAAGGAAATTTTTTACTAATGATTGTGCCCACTTTTTCTTCTGCTGTTTTTTATCCTTTTTTCCCCTTCTTTGATGGAACTCTGTATAGAATAAGAATAGTCTCTTTATTTTGTAATTTTTATTGTGGTGATAATTTATGCTATTCATAATGTTATGACTACAGGTTTGCCAGGCTATCCATTTGTTGAAACAACTGTGGCCTGAAGGATCTGATATTCGCCGTGTGGTCTGTGTTCTTGCTTGTGCCGTGGGATTAAAAATACACAGCAGCATGCTGGGAAATGCAAATACTCCTATGGGAGCAAACAGAATGCAATCAGCAAGAGTAAGAATTTTGTAAATATCTTCTCAGCATGGTAACCCTAAGCATTTTGCTAAGAGGAGAGATGGCTGTCCTTCTAGATGTAAAGCTGAAGAGAGACCCAGATGCCTCTGTTGTGATTACACTAAGTGGTTTGGGTCAAATAATTGCTATGGCCACAGCTTTTCAAAGGAGCATGGTCTCTTTGTGGGTGGCACTGGCTCCCCTGTCACAATGGCTGTTTATGGGAAAGGTTTTACCTTAGGAACAATTACTTTCATAGAAAGTTTTACCTTAAGAAAGTAGTTGCACTCATTAGTTTTCTTTTCCTAACATTCGGGGCCATACTAGCTTCTACAGAAGAATATGCTTTTCATCAAGTTAGCAAGACATTTCAGTATAAAGGTTTCTTTCTATTTGTGGTCATTTTTGTGACCATATTACAAGGCTTGTATTTTCATCAAGTTAACACAGATGCAATATATCAGTAATATTTTATTATACACATAATCAGTAGACTGGAGGACAGCTACAAGTAGTTAGTGAGCAGAGCTCAATTTCTGTACTGAGTTTTTGCAGTGCAGTTAAGAGCATAGGCCTATATCTAGATATTAACTTTTCCTCTTAAAATAATAACATTTTTAGCCAGACAAACTGAAAATTGTTTTGTCTTGGTTTTCATAGTCATATTCCTCCTTGGAAAAGAGATCTTTTTTTTTTTTTGTAACATTATAACTGATCTGCATCTGCCAGCACTACAGGAATGTTCATTTTGAAATGAATGTGGCCACAGGTAATTAAAATGCTCAAATTGTCTAAATAGATCAAAATTATTAGATGCTTTAACAAAGTGCATACCACTGAATTAAGTAGTGGTGAACACAATTATTCTGCTGAAGGATGTGGCCAACTTTTTGTCTGTCATCTCTCAACAGAGAAGTAGTAAACACCTATCTCCAGAAGAAGCAGCTGACCTCTGCAGAATGCAGTGTCTCACAGTGACTTTTCTACTTCATATGCCTCTTTCGCAGAGAGCTCAGATTAGGGCCATGAAATCCTGCTGGACGAAGCAAGTTTTACCGCTGCTAAAAATGGTATGTATAGCACTGTCTTAACTTCCTCTGACATAGGGTGCAATTGTCATTTCAGTTTCATTTTCCTTTATATGCTGCTTCAGTCATCTGATGATATTAAAGAACGTAATGTACCTGCTGGAAACAAACCCTTTGTTTGTTTCTGAGTCTGAGATACTGAATGCCTTCTTTGCTTCAGTCTTCCCTGTCAAGGCCTGCCCTCAGAAATACCTGACCCAGTTGACCACAGAAGAAATCTGGAGGAACAAAGACTTTTCCTTGGTTGACAAGGTTTGGCTTAGGGACCATTTAGTCAAACTTGACATCCACAAGTCCATGGGCCATGGTGGGATGTACCCACAAGTGCTGAGGGAATGGGCAGACATCATTGCTAGACCACTCTCAATCATCTTTGAAAGGTCATGGCAGTCTGGAGAAGGTGCCCAAGGACTGAAGGAAAGCAAATGTCACCTCAGTCTTCAAAAAGGGCAAGAAGGAGTACCCAGGGAACTACGGGCCAGCCAACCTCACCTCAGTCTCTGGAAAGATGATGGAACAACTCATCCTGGAGGTCATCTCTATGCATGTGGAAGACAAGAATAGGATTAGAACTAGTCAGCATGGATTCACCAAAGGGAAATTATGCTTAACCAACCTGATTGCCTTCTATGATGAAACAACTGTCTGAATAGATGAAGGGAGAGCAGTGGATGTTGTTTACTTGGACTTCAGAAAGGCTTAGGCATTGCCTCCCATGACATCCTCCAAGGCAAGCATGGAAGGTGTAGGCTGAATGAGTGGAAAGTGGGGTTGATTGAGAACTGGCTGAAGGGCAGTTGGTTGTGGTCAGAGGTTTGTGGTAGAGGAACGGGGTCTAGTTGGAGGCCTGTCACTAGGGGTGTCCCTCGAGGTTAAATACTGGCCCCAGTATTGTTTAACTTATTCATCAGTGACTTGGATGAAGGGGCAGATGCCTCCTCAGCAAGTTCATCGATGTCACAAAGCTGGGAGGAGTGGCTGATACCCCAGAGGGCTGTGCAGCCCATTAGAGGGACCTCAGCAGGTTGGAAATGGGCAGAGAAGGCAAAGGCAGGGTCTGGCATCTAGGGAGGAATAACCCCAGGCACCAGTACAGGCTGGGGGCTGAGCTGCTGGGAAGCAGCTCTGCAGAGAAGGACCTAGGGGGCCTGGTGGACAGCAAGCTCTCCATGAGCCAGCAATGTGCCCTTGTGGCTAAAATGGCCAATGTTATCCTGGGGTGCATTAGGAAGAGCATTGCCAGCAGGGTGTGGGAAGTGATCCTGCCCCTTTACTCAGCCCTACACAGCACTGCATTTGTACCTGTACATGTACAGCTTCTCAGTACAAGAGACATGGAGCTCCTGGAGCAGGTACAGTGGAGGGTGATAAAGGTGATTAGGGGGCTGGAGCATCTCTCTTATGAGGACAAGCTGAGGGAGCTGTGCCTCTTGAGCCTTGAGAAGAGACAACTAAGAGGACACCTTATTAAAGTCTGTAAGTATCTGAAGGGAGGATGTCAAGAGGATGGAGTCAGGCTTTTCTTGGTGTTGTCAAGTAACAGGACACGAGGCAATGGATAGAAACTGATGTACAGGAAGTTCCACCTGAATATGAGGAAGAACTTTACTGTGTGACCAAGCACTGGAACAGATTGCCCAGAGAGGTTGTGGAGTCTCCCTCACTGGAGATATTCAAGAACTGTCTGGACACAGTTCCTGTGCAATGTGCTCTAGTATGACCCTGCTTGAGCAGGGAGGTTGGACCAGATATCCCACTACGTTCCTTCCAACCTGACCCATTCTGTGATTCTGTGAAACCTTACCTGGTTCAGGAATCTTGTGAGCCACAAATGAGTGCGGCTAGGAGAACATTTGGGGCAAGATCTCAGTATTTGACCTCTTCTTGGAAACATCTCCATTTAGTCAGTGTTAATGTTAGGATGCTGGGCTAGGTGGGCTTTTTAGTCTCATCCAGTATCGGAAGTTTGATGTCAGGCTCTTTTGTTGTTTAAAGTTGGTTATTGCAATGAAGGAAAACTATGAAGGCAGTTTTCAGATCAGAGAGAAGTCAAGTAACAATGTGGGTTTTTTCATGTCAATAAATCTGTGGTAGTTAACCTTCCTTTGGAGATGCTTTGATACCTCCACATGTAAAGGTGCTCCATAAAAATTAATTGTTTGCTTTATTTTAACAGCAACAGTTGTGTATGCATTTTGCTCTGGTACAGCTGTGTGATACAAACGATTGGAAATTGGATTTAACTTACCTGCCTGATTTAAATGATGATTCGCTGCTCATAAATCTTGCACATTACTATGAGGTTGAATACACTGAAGGTATTTATCATTGCTGAACAGTTTGCTTTCTTGTATTTTTTACTTTATTAAGCTGCAAAATGGGAATAAAACTGCTTGAATGGGCAGAAATGAGCACAATTTTCTAATGCCCCATAGAGCAATGGATACATTTCATGGAATAATAATGAAACAATTTTTCTGTAACCAAGTTTAGAGAATCACATGTGCAAGTGTCTTATACCAATACTTGTTCAGAATACTTTATCATGTCATATCTTTGATGTGCCACCTGTACTAATACATTGAAGAGTGATATAACATAGGTAGCAAGAGTTCTGGGTCATTGTTATTGGGTATTCTCAATTCTGATTGGTTTTTAGCCAGTTTTTTATTAATTTTGTCTTAGTGCAACACAGTCAGAAACTAGATTCAATCCCTACTGTTGCTGTGACATTGAATTATACTTTAATTTCAGATGAGATTGATTCAGACAAGGTCACATATTGTCTTAAACATACAGTAATTTGGGAGCTGGAGCTCTATGAACACCATCAGATGTGTTAAGATTAGCAAAAAAAAGTTACCAAAACTTACAGAAAAAGAAAATATGGACAAAGATTTGTAGCAAATGTTCTTTCAGAGTAATTGCTTGTGGTAATCCTCTGCCATGAGTCTGTCTGTGTGATAGTAAATCAGAACACTTTATAAATCTAGTTACAAGAGGTCTTGCTCAGTAAAGCAAGTGTAGAGGAATTTTAAAGAAAATATAAATTAGGAATACAAAACATTTATTTTTACAATGATACCTATTATTGGGCACCAAAAAAATTTATCAATTCAAGATTCTACCTTGTACGAGGCAAAGGTGAGAGAAACCCTTCTTTAGCTGTAGAGCTTGCAGACTTTCACAGACAGTCTAAATCTGGGTTTTTGTTCCAAAACTCATATTCTCAGTATATCTAGTTATGTACACTCTGGGCTGTTAAAAACTGTGAAGGTACAACATTCTGTTATTTGTTCTAGTGACTAAAGCCCTTGTATAAAAGTGAAGTTTTTGTGCCTGATGATGCATAAGTAAATATATAGGTTCAGCTTGAGTAAACTCAATTTTAAAGCAACTTTTTATTTTCCCCTTCCCTCTTTCCTGTGCAGGATTAGAGTTCCAAAAGGATTTGGGGAAAGAAATGGAGAATGACTACCAATTTTTATGGGACACTGTAAAAAAATTGGCTGTGAAATACAGTTTTGGAGATGCTTTCCCAATACGAAAAACATCCCAAGTATTTCTTGAACAGGAGCAGACATTATTTAGAGGTACTGGCAACTCCACATATTAGAGTGTTAAAAGCATGATCCTCATTGCTATCACTAAAAGTACTAGGAGTGGTGGTCTGATTTTATTGTTATCACAAATCTAATCCATGCTTCATGGATCTTCTCCTCCATCCTTCCAACCCACTAGCAAAACTTGAAGGTGATGCAGAAAGAAGTCTGATCTGGCCTAATGGGTGAAATTCTGACTCCACTGTGGACAGCACAAGTATTGTTATTAACTTCATGGGGAACTGGGTTTAGTTCCATGACCACTAGCCCAGATCTATTGTATGTTTTGTTAAAAACATTATGAGTAGTGTAATACAAGTAATAGTAAAAATACATATTAAGTACTCATACTTAAAATAATGATTATGCTGCAGAAAGACTGTCTCTGAAGAACAACTTTGACATGTTGACATAATGTTAGGCAGGTACTGGGCATGGGAGCAGCAAATTAAGTGGAATATAGAATTGTTACCTTAATGATAGAGAGTCCAGCCATCACTGTAGCTCACACTGCAGTTCTTGATAGTTTTAGAAGTATAAGTTGTCCATAAGTGTCTTAAATTGCACCATCATCCTGTAGCCCGTAATTGGGGAAATGCATGAATGGCTCAGAGATGGTTTTCTTCTCCTCACTTACAAGATCTGTTCTGAATATCTGAAAGGATTAGGTAGAAATTTTTGCCTGATATCTGCCATTTCTTGAGAACCAGCTTTGTTACAGCCTTAAAGTATTTGTTTTAAACTTATGAAATTGTATAAATCTTTAGAAGAGACAGTTGATAAAAAAGTCAGTAAAAGCTGGAATTCTACTTAAATTTGTGAGTGTTCTTCAGCTGGTTTCAAAGATGTCAAGTGGGCAAAGTGGGTTCTAGTGGGCAGAAAACCAGTTTCTGTGTTTTCTGTGGGATATTAGGGCATCTTTTGGCAATTGTATTGCCTATTTCTGTGTCTCCTTTGGCTGAAGACCAAAACTGTGGCTAGACTTCAACCATGCAAAGGGTGCACAATGTTACTTGTAGTCTTTAGTCATCAAACATAAGTGCGGTTTAGGAGACTGTGATCTTTATGGAACCAGTGCAGAAACATAGATGCATGTGAGATAGAATTGGCTGTAGCATTCAAAAAGCTAGCATAGGTGTCTAAAATGGATCATGAGAACAACCACTTGAGAGCAGTATTGATGTCTGCTTCACTCTTCTTTCTATGCTTGAGAAGAAAAAAGTGGAACTAGTGAACTGCTGATTACTTTTAGTAAATTTTAATTTACAGATTTTAATTTATAATGTAACTTGACAGAATTTTAAAAATGATACGCAATTATATATATTCTTAATTAAACAATACTATTTTTTTACATTGTAAAGTCTATGAAGAAGAAATTCCCAACATTGGACTAATTCCAGTGAAATCTGATCTTGTTCAAGATTATGTTGGAGATGTTTTGAAAGGCCTACCTGTTTTAAAAAGGTACCTATATGTTTTATTTCTAATGAAATAACATTATATGGGCTGATTTTTTACTCCCCTGCACTTTGCATCCATATTATGCTAAATTTTTGTGAATGTAGAAATGTTTTTTATTATGCCTGGGTAAAATTTCACATATGCATTTACATTAATTGGTATAAATATTAACAGAAAATTCAGAACAAGAATGGTTGAGAGTAAATATATCCATATTTTCTCATAGTGTTATATGTTTGCATTATAGTCTTTGATCGTTAGTCTGCATTCTGGAACTGTTTTTCTAAATGTAAAATTTGTGTTTGGAAGGCCTTATTGTAATTTGCAAAGCTCATACTGATTTCAGGAAAAGAAAAACATTAAATAAAAACACTGAAAAAAGTAAGAAGAGGTTATTCTTTACATTTGCTCTGCTATTTGTGGAAGTGGGTTTTGTGCTATGTAATGAGTATTTTATAGTCATTGCGTGAATTATGTAGTTACATTGCATTCTGTGACTAATCTGTATGAAAATAAATGAAAAAATGGTGTTTTACCTAGCCTCAATTTTTCAGAAAGTAATACTATCTTAACACACTATACTACCCCAAAGGGTATAATTAAACCCTTTTTTGTTTTTCTGCTGTAGTAAAACTGTGTTTTGATAAAGACCCAATTTTCAAATGTTTCATTAGTGAAGCTAGAAAACCCTTTTAATTTCTGCTCTATTTAATATTTATATATATCAGCGATGACCCTGCAATTACTTCACTTATTAAATACAAGGAATTCGATGAACTTCGTCACTGGCATTCTGATAGACCTCTGACTGAGGAATATGAGCGAGTACCGTGCAATGCTGATGGTAAGAATGACTAACACAAAGCCCATGGGTCTGTATTGGCTAGAATAGTATTGGAAAGGTTGTTGTGGCTTTGCAGAAGGACGTCTCATTTCGTAAAACATTTGCAGCTGTACAAATACCTGCCAAACTGGAGCTACTGCAGTAGCCAAATTACACTTAAACTGATATGCCTGTGCATTATGTGTATGAATTTTGTATTATTTTAAATAGGTCTGAATATAACAGAATGAGCACTTATGGTCAGATGTTCATCATATATTCCCTTTTGCCTGTGAAATGCTTCACACATTTATACAGACGATGTACATATGAAGTTTAATGTTTAAATATATAGTTTGGATAATGGTTAGTAAGCACATTCACGTAGGTGAAAAATCTGCTCAGGCGGTTGCACAGTGCATGCATAGCCAGTCTTATCTTTTGAGATCAGAATGAAAATAAGAAGTAGAAGAAGTTGTTTTGGTTTAATCCCAGCCGGCAACTAAGCACCACACAGCCACTCACTCACTTCCCTCAGCTGCAGCAGGATGGGGGAGAGAATCAGAAGGGTGAAAGTGAT
This sequence comes from Platyrinchus mystaceus, assembly GCA_035041135.1. Lineage (NCBI taxonomy): Eukaryota > Metazoa > Chordata > Aves > Passeriformes > Tyrannidae > Platyrinchus > Platyrinchus mystaceus. Next base: position 12,483 of record JAWWLV010027497.1, on the reverse strand, counting down.
AAAACTCATGAGTTGAGATCAAGACTGTTTAATAGGTAAAGCAAAGGCCACATGCATGAGCAATGCAAAACGATGAATTAATTCACTCTTTCCCATGGGCAGCCAGGTGTTCAGCCGTCTGCAGGAAAGCAGGGCTCCATCACGTGTAACAGTTACTTGGGAAGACAAATGTCATTGCTCCAAACATCAGCCCATTCCTTCTTCTTTCCCCAAGTTTTATTGCTGAGCATGACACCATATGGTATGGAATCTTCCACTAGTCAGTTTGGATCAGCTGTCCCAGCTGTGTTCCCTCCCAACTTCTTGTGCACCCCCATCCCACCCACCGGCAGAAAATGTTTTGACTCTGTGTGAGCACTGCTCCGCAATAATACACTTGATTTGTCAACATTGTTTTCAGCACAAATCCAAAACACAGCCCATACCAGCTACTATGAAGAAAATTAACTCTATTCCACTAAAACCAGTAAGAAGTAAATTTCAGTTTGTATTATTCTTGATGTTTCACATTATAATTTCCTATTAAGTTTTTTCCAGTTTATAATACTATGGAAAACAAGCCATGGGCTTAGCTTTGAACTTAGATTGGCAAATTTACATGAAATTAACTATACAATACTGTATTTAGCAGGAAGTACACAAAGATTTCTCTCAAAGATATTTCCATCATCGCTTGCATCATGCAGTGAATGAAACTGAAAAAAACAGCAGAAGTTGAGAATTCATGGGTTACTGTTGGTACTTCTAATGTTGATTACAGTTTTTATTCCATGACTTGAAAAGACTGTTTCCTGACTGGGTATTTGTATTACTTGACCTGTGAAACCAAAGTTCAATCTGTTCCTGGTTTTGACTGGATGATTTTTGCATTCTGTGCACTGTGACTTCAGTGGGAAGTTTGGAGAACATCCCCTGCAGAACAGTAGCTATGACCAATCCATGCGTGCCTTGCATGAATACTCTTTTCTACTGAGATAGGTCTTCACACTCAGAAGCAGACTCATCATTTTGATTTTAGGACAGAGAAAGACAGATGCTTGAGTGTGGAAGTATTCATGTGCTCAGTTCAGTATCTTCCATTGCCTAGCGTAAGTGTTGTTCCAGAAATTTATTTATATTCTGATGGCAGACTCTTGTTTTCTTGGGGAAGAAGTATCTTTCTGATCATTTGAATTGCCTTCAGAAGACACCTTTCTATTTTCATGCACTCAAACAGTAATAATTTCCAGGCATCCTGTTTTTTAAGTTTTCCAATATTTTTAACCTGCATCTAAAGTAGTCTCCATTTGGGTCTATTGCCTATCTCTCAGGTAGTTCAAAGTACTGTTGGATTTCAGTGAGTCTTAGTAGCCAGCCTTTTTCAAAATGTGATTTGTCCTTTAGGTCAATGAGGAGTTTTTTTAGGAACTTTCTCCGTTACCCAGCCATCTTTGCTTGGTAACAGATTAGTCTGGAATTCTATCAGAGCATTTTTTAATCAATTATATTTGTTTGCAGCAAAATCCAAAAGTCCAGAAGAAAGAAGACAAATACAGAAGTTACAGAATTTTCATCACTTTTATGGAAGCACTCTGGTAGACAGCCCTTCGAAACTTATTATATATCAAAAGGATGTGTCAGAGCATGCTAATTCTGCTGTCAAAAAGGCACAAAAGAAGCACGTGAGTATATTCAGGTTGCTCTATCCAAATATTTTTTCTACTATCCAGGAAATTATTTCTACTATATGAGTTTTATATTATGAATGTACTAGTAATTCACAGTTGAAAAAATTTAAATTGGTTTTGTACTTCAGATCTAATTAGCTAATCGACAAATGTTTTTTTGTTCCTAGTTAAGAAACTGATGAGTGATTGTATTTTAACAGGCACAAATAAAAAAAAAATTAGTAAATATGAACTCTGTAAAGGTTAAGGGGGTTTGACTCATGACCAGTGTTATAATGTGGAGTGAGGGAAACTGGGTTTCGTTAATTTAATTTTACTTTTAGAAACTGTTGAGAAACACTAGAAAAAAAGCCATTATTCAATTACTTATTTCCCTGCACTATTTGGAAACATACTCTGTGAAAGATCCTGTAGATACTGCATTACTTCTAACTTGTCAGATATCACAGGGTATGTAGCATGTGCTTGCATACTTATGAACAATACTGAGCAATGATAATTTGAGTAACGTTTCATAATAACCTGTAGTATGGATTACAGATTGTGGACTGTTGAATTGCCACTAAAACTCTGTATATAAAATAACTTTACCTTCAAGTAACTTTAAACTCCTAATTTTATTTAACTTACTGAAAAGCATCCTAAGATGATCAGAATTACTCTTAGCCATGTACAAAATTAAAGCTTGAAATTTAACTTTTAGACATTTGCTATTATATTTTTTCTGTATTTTTTCCTTTTTATACTACTTGTGAAGCTTTATACTGACTTAAAATGATGTTTAGGGAAGCTCTTTTGAGCAACATATATTGGAATTGATTATGTCTTCTTCAAAATGAAGTACTATTTTAAAAAATTCCCAAAACATAATGTATCATACAGACTAGTTGAAAGCTATAAATCACCTGCTGTGACTCAGTGATCAGCTTTTTTTAGATGATGCTTGGACAGAAGGATGGTTATTTCTAAATATCTTTATTTTATTGAATAGAAAAGTAAAGTGGAAGTAATTGTAGAGGAAAACATCAGGCGACTAAAAGCTAAGGAAGAAAATAAAGAACAGAAGCAATGGCAAGCCTTATATATGACAACTGTAAAGGAAATAAAAGAAAACCAGACTGTTGGAATAAATAAATTGGAAAAGTTTCTCAAGACCCTTAAAAGTAAATCTGTGAAGTTCAGCATAGAAATGACAGCCCTGTCTGCCTGTTTACAAGTGTGGAAGAAACACTGCAGAGAGCAAGGTACGATAGCCAAATTCACGTTCAGTAATCAACTTCCACTTCCTTTAACCAAGACAATGAGTGACTTTGGGCATTCTCAGCTGTAATAGAGATATGCAAATACTGCCCTGTTTCAGAAACATGAAAGGTCCTTTTAAGTGTTAACAGGCTTTTGCAATTTGAAGATGTAAAGTATCCAATGAAATTAGATTGTAGCTGTTTCCCTGTGTTGTTTGTAAACATTGCATACATAAATAATTTTATTTATAGATCTTTAATAATTATGTAGCATGCACAGTAAAATGTATCTATATATATCATGGATTGTTTAATTAGCTAAGGTGATTAGCTTTCAGTTTGAGTGATGATGATTTGCACAAGAAATCTGTGATACCATGCTTAGTGGCCTTCTGTTTCACCATAATAAACTTGTTAAGTCCCTACCCTCACTCAGGAGAGTCCAAACACACACTGCTCTAAACGTGTTCAGAAGAGTTGTAAACATTGGAGTGAAATGTGTTGCTAATAAGATTGAGTAACAAATTTGTGTGTCAGGAAAGTAAAATGGGGGAGCTCAGTTATTGTGCAGAAGCAGATAGAATTATTTGGGTCCTTGATCTTCAGTGGCACTCATTGTAGAGGTGAAATGAGAATGAGTTGTCTTTGTCTAGTTGACTTTAAAAAAATTAATCTTTTAATTGTTATAAATGTGGTTATTCTAAATATATTCTAAAAATATATAATTTATATAATTTATATTCTAAAAATACCTAATATCAGAAGACACTCAATGATACGATCAGCTCTCAGATAATGGTAGGCTTTTTTTTTAAAAGGAAACAAATCTAAAGATTTAAGCAAAGCTGTTCAAGTCATGAGGAGAATTCATGTCCTTCTTGAAAAATACCAAGATTTCTTGGAGGAACCACATCTACAAAAGCTGACCAAATATCTAAAACTCCTTGGATTTGAGAATTTGGCGTGCTCTCTATCTGGCCAGGTAACTTTATAGTTAACTGGATCTGTAGCTGAATATTGACAGTGATTTCTTAAGCAATGAATAATGTGTAGGACATCAGTATTGAGCTTATTTTATTTTGCATTGTGCCATAAGATTTGGAACTATCTCTTCTTGCTTCAGGTATTTATTTTCTTTAGGTTCATGTATACATTCCTCTGCTTGATTAGCGTTTTTCTATTGAATTGCTTGTTAATAGCGCTGCAGAGACCACTAGTAGCTAAAGAGAATTTGGCAACCTGCCCACTGGCTGATTTAAGAGCAGTTTGATACCTTTATGTGCAGATGGTATGTTATTAGGGAGAGGTGATGCAATAGTGGCTCTCAGGCAGAAGAGGGAGTAGGTATCTCCTCTTGCAAGAATATGAAGTCAATAGCAAAAGGAGGAAGGAAGGTTACAGTGAACTGTAAAACCAGTATCAGTT
>JAWWLV010027496.1:18604-43115 GCA_035041135.1 Platyrinchus mystaceus | reverse complement strand
AGGTCCAGAAACAGGCTGGGCACTGCTCCTAAAGGGTGGGGGTACGTGATGCTATTGGCAACCAGGGTTTCCCAGCAGTTGCTACGCCTACTATTTGTTTCATCTTCTTTGGCTCTCCCCACTGTGCCACTGTTCCCCTTCTCCTTCCCATGACTGTAACACAGGGCTTCAAACAGAATGTTTCAAAGAATCGTCAGTCTGGTTCCACAAATCATTCTGGCAGGTTGTGGGCATGTTAAAGAACTTTCAAAACTTCCACAGTAAGATGATGTAAAAACGCCTCCTCCCCTCTCTGTTTTTCTTTCTTTTTTTCTTATGGCAGTTAAAATGTTTGCAGAGGGTGACATTTCAACCCTACAAAATATAAAAACATTGATCCAAAATGCACCTAGAGCACAGCAATACTAGGTTTGGATGAAATAAAGCCCTGTGCAACCTCTATTACATGGAAATGCTTACAATACTGCTTTCCTACTCTGGTAACATATTTTCCCTTCCTGAGTCAGGGCTCTTCTCAAGATTGATTTAAGTAGAAAGGACAGGATCAAACATTTACTCCATCAGAGCTGAGACATGGGGCTTCTACCTGCTCTTGTTGAAGTTAACCTGCTTTGCTTGCTACCCAGGCTTATCTGATCTTTGGGTCAGATAAAAAGAAAGCAGAGCATTTGGAGGGCCAGAACTCTTGTGAGAGGAACACGTGAATTCCAGGCCTTGCTTTATGAACCTGTTCCCTGAAAACATCACACAATTATCTTATAAAGTAGCCCTCAGAGAAAAAGAGATGCTCAGGTAAACAACCCAGCAACCTGAATTTTAGTCATATTAGTTCTGATAGAACGAGTGATGCCTAAAGCAGTTTATTGGAGGAAAACAATGACTGGGGGAAAAGTCTCACCAAATAGCTTCAGGAACACCTTGTAGAAGATGAAAATTAGGCTGGGGAAGTGGGGAGAGCAGACAGGGGAAGGAATCTGAGCTAGTTTTGTTCATCTTTGAAGCCGGGAGTCATGGGAAAACAGAAGACTCAGGTCAGGAGATCAGTTGATAGGTTTCTGCATTGGGTCTGAGTAGAGATGCTCAAGGGATCAAAACAATGGTTTGCTTGTAACCAGCTGTCAGAAAGGTAAAGGTGGAGGATAAGAAGGAACTTCTGTGGGGTTTGGTTCATGACCAGCTGATGAGAGAAAGGACAGTCACAGACAAAGAGCCAAGGGCACTCCTGCTGCACAGACTCAGTGCGGATAGGACAGGAGGAATCACGCCTAATGCTGAGTGTGTCAGTGAAGGCAATCACTGAAAGACCACGTTCAGAAAGGGGGGAAGAGGACTGAGTGGTTGTATCACTCTTTCACCAGTTCCAGCCTCACAGATGACAGCAATCCTCCTTTTTTCAAGGGACTGGAAACCAGATAATTGTGCAACTTCTCTATTAACTTTGACAGGAGACAGTCCACCCCTGTTACTGAATCTGTTTACCTGTCCTGCCTACCAGAGAAGATAAACTGTTGGGACAGACTGAGGGGGTGTGTGGTGAGACATTGCTCTTCCTGGCATCGCAGAGAAGCTTCTCCTGGGCCAAGCGGAGAGGAGCAACAGCACCTCACAGCCCCAAAAGGAAGCGAGTGGGAGCACCCACCCAACGGCTGCTTGAGCGATAAAACAGAAACAAAAAGGCATGAAGTCACCATTTACACTGCTATGCCTCCCTTCAGCCTCTTTCCAACCTGGTCCTGCAGACCACTGCAGGATAGGTGGAAGAAACAGCCGTCTTGGAAACGCCTGCAACCCCGCGGGACCAGGGACACATCCACTCTTGGGCGGGCTCTGCAGCCATCTAGGCTTTGTGCCAGTAGAAAGGGAAGCAGCACTGCCTCGGAAAGGAACAGGAATGTTTGTTCTTCACTGACATCTATTGACTGCAGAGCTCTAACTGCAAAGCCCTGCACAGTTTCAAAGGATGCTGCGGGGCTCAGAAGCAGAAGCAGACTCTGAAGGGAGTCAGCCGCAGGTTTGAGGGGAGCAGGTCTGTCTCTGGGTACCTGATGCACAGCCTGCTTATGAAGTCCTTCAGTTCTGAGCACCAGAACTGCAAGGATCATAGGATCATTAAATCATAGATTGGCCTGGGTTGGAAGGGAGCTTAAAGATTATCTAGTTCCAATGCCCCTGCCATGGGCAGGGACACCTTTCAGTGGACCAGGTTGCTCAGAGCCTCATCCAACCTGAACTTAAACACATCCAGGGATGGGGTATCCACAGCTTCTCTGGGCAACCTGTTTCAGAGCCTTACCACACAAAGTAAAGAATTTCTTCCTAATATCTAATCTAAATCTAAACCTACTTTTTGTCAGTTTTAAGCCATTCCCCCTTGTCCTGTCACTCCAGGCCGTTGTAAATAGTCCCTCTCCATCTATCTTGTAGGCATCTTCAGTTACTGGAAGGCCATAATTAGGTCAACCCAAAGCCTTCTCTTCTCCAGACTGAACAATCCCAGTTCTCTCAGCCTTTCCTCGCAGGAGAGGTGCTCTGTTCCTCTAATCAACTTGGTGATCTCCTCTGGACTCACTCCAACAGGTCACTGTCCTTCCTGTGCTGGGGACCCCAGAGCTGGATGCAGCTCTGCAGGTGGGGTCTCACCAAATGTACCCCAGATGTACCCAGGAACGACTGCCCTGAGAATCTACCAGCAGCCACAGTAGAGACAGGATTATGGTACAGATGATGGCATTCATAGGTAAGCAAATACTGACAGGAGTAATAAAAGCAGAATTTCCTTTTCTGCCTGCAAAGGCTTTCACTAAAACAAAGGATAGTCCTGGTTTGCTCTTCTCTGTAATTTCTGACCTTGGTAAACCACTTAGACCTATCCATCAGGAAGGAAGGCATCACTGTCCTGTTTAAACTGCAGCTAGTTGCCTAGCTACTTCAGAAGGATGAGGAATTAATCAGTTTACAGCATTGCCTACTGTCTGAATTAAGGATTTACCTAAATTACAATTAATAAAAAAAAAAAAAGGTACACCAGGATTCATTGTCAGGTTAATGAAATTCAATATAGAGTTAGGTCATATATCTCTGTGCTATCCAAGCTCTGACACCAATGACAGCAGCTTAATTGGAGCAGCACAGACTCAAACTCCCCTGCTTCTCAGCAGGGGCAGCAGTGCAGAGGCACAGCAAGGCACAGATCCAGTTAGTTCTCCACATGGCCATGCACCACCTGAAACTTTCCCCTAAAATCCCCTGGCTCCCATTGCAAATCAAATGTGTACTTCCTTTAAACAAAGTTCACACAGACACAAGGGTGTTGATATACTGATGTGCCAAGTCAGGACTAGGGGCTTGTTCATGAGTTATCAGAACTACTGCCCATAAAACCCGTCCGTACTCCACATCTGGGGCACATGTAGCTCCACGTCCCTTAAAAAGCAGCACTCAGAGAACAGAACGAATCCAAAGGTAGATCATAAGTATTTGGAAGATATCTTTAAGTTCATTAAGTCAAATGAATGGAAGTGGTTTATATTTGTCTAAATCAGATTACTTCATCCCCTTCTCCGGCTTTTTAGACCCAGCTTCCCTTAATCAATCGAAACATTTGAGTTGGGCCTCGCTGCTCAAGAGGATCAGTGAGTGGTGATGCACCCCCTTCCAACTTGAGACTGAGCTGCTGTGGATGAAGTGTAACCAGGGAAAAAAAGGTGGGAGAGTAAAAGTAGTCAAAATCTTACACAGACTGTACAAGCAATAGAAGGTTGTGCAACTATAGCCTTAGTTAAAAATTACATCCCTGGAGAGACTGTCTCCATGTTTAATACAAGAGTAACCATACTAGCTCAGATGTATGTCAATGTAGCCCAGAAACTTGCCTGCCAAGTATGTGAACAACCAGGAAAAACATGGAATTTTCCCAAATGTTCTCCCAACGTGAGTACATTTTGTCAAAGAACTTTCTAAGCAATTTACTGTATTAATTACTATTGATTCATCTGATGTCATCATACTCTTACAAAGTTCTCTGTGCACTTTTGCCCCTGTTTTCAATGAGTTTTTAAGATTAGATGACTAATTCCTATTGATAACCATAATGTCATGTCCTAATTTTCTCACTGTGTCAAAGCTACATATTAACACAGAATGAACCACTAACACACATTGTGAAATATAAATAAAATGCAGTTGGGTGTTACCCATACAAGAAATAAGAGGTAGAAACCAAGGTTCAGAAGCAGAGGAACTGTATCAGGTGTCAGACTCATGAAACACGTGGCCAAAGCCTACTTTAAGTGTGCTGAGGTTCATTTAATGTCTGTAAGCCATGCCCAACTTTGAAAATCCATGAGCTGCAAATGTTTTTGATGCCACAGGAAAACTGGAAAGCCCTACCAAATACAACATGGCAAATTTATATTCCTCAGGCATCTGTTTTTGGTCACCACTGCTTTCTTCAGTGGTCTTTCCATAGCTTCCCCATCCTTAATTTTACAAGATATCTCAACACAACTCCCTTCCCTCATCCTTATTTCAAAGTGAAGAATTCTGCCTTGGCTACTGCTCCCAGTGAGCCCGATTCATTTCTCCAGTCATCCATTTTATCCTCCCACAACCCTTTCAAGTGCTACAACTTTTTCAACACATAAGAAACAAAATACACAGCATCCAAGATACCTGCAAGTATATATATATATGTGGAATAATTATTTTTATACTATTTGTTATATATTCTTTTCCTAGTAATTCCTAAAACTCAGTCTGCTTTTTTAACTGCAGCACACACTTCAAACCACTGGATATTTTCCTGAATTATAACTGCTCATAGAAAATTGGTATCTTTATATATCTGACATTAGGATTGTGTTTCTATTAAGCTCACCTTATTAAGCTTACCTTATATGTAAATCTTTGGTTTTTGCAGTTCCACTCTTTAATAACCTGAATGATTTGGTATCATTGCCTCCACATTGCACACTGCTCATTCCCTTTAACACCTATTTTTATAAATAATTAAGAAATCCTTCCATCTGCAAGATGAAAATAATGGCATCTCTTTTAGGGGAAGTGGTCTGTCGTGCTACAGAGGTGTGGGAGCTACAGAACTGGGACTGCTCCCAGTTTATCTTTCCTCCAGTATCTCTAGAGCAGCGGGAATGCTCTATTGAACCAGAGCCACATACAAAAATGTATCTAGGATCAGAAAAGGGAATAAACAAATGTGTCCCAGAACAAGAGAGAGAAACAAACCTACTATCCAAAAATTTTTCAGACAAGTGCATTAGTGACAAGATTTTCTAACTCATTTTTGCACTAGGTTCATACATAATAGTGTTTTTCTTGCACACAGTATTATTGCTCTTAGTAGTGGTGACACTTAGGGTGATTGGTCCTGCTGGGTGTAACTAGACTCATTTGGAGTTATTTCTGGAAAAAGGAAACATTGATTTAAAAACACACAAACAGAAAAAAATAATTAAAACCAAAAACCTTCCCACATCACCTTTACCTTCTCTGGTAAATCTAGTTAACTAATGTGTGCTCAAGGTTTAAAAGTATTAAGAACTTGAAATCACCAAGTACTAAAAAAAAAACTCTGACTTCAAGAGGCTGAGATATATGTGATACGTATTGATGTGAAATGAACTAAGGTCAGAACTTGTTGCATCACCCTACAGGACCTGGAGAGAAACATATACTGAATAGGAGATAGATGAGATAAAAATAAATTAATGGAGTCAGAAGTAGGTGAAGGGCTAACCTCTTGTGTCAAAGTTAGCAAATGCAATGACACAGTTACTGTCTAACTGGATATTCTTCCCTCTCCTCAACTCTCCTGATAAGAGCCACCAAGCAGCCAAAAAGCAGGAAAGATCTCAGAGCCCAACCACAAAAAGAATCTCTCCAAGACACTCCTGACAAATAATTCTCAATGTGTTCTGCTCAAATTTACAAGATCATCTTTCTATAGAAATACTGGGCTGGCAATGACTGCTCATTAAACAGAGAGATGAATCCCACCTTTTCACAAACCTCGACACAAAACACACAGCACCCCGTGAAACCAGCTATTTGAAAACATGGAACCCAGGCAAGTGAAGAAGTATATTCAAGATTTGCCTCCAAGACCAGAATGACATAAAGATTTTGAGTAACTGTGTGTGTATGTGATTAATTTGGGCATTAAATTTGTCCACTTTCATCGGTATAATCCATTTGTGTGGCATATGAACGTGAAAGCATATGATTTACAGTACAGAAACTCATCACAAACCACCCCACAGCCATTCTCTACCCAAAAGACTACAGAAAACTGTTTATTTAAAATTTCAGGTAATCAGCTCTTTTTTTCATAATAGCTTATTACAAATTATTACAATTTCCTTTTTTCAGTTTCACATATTCATGATAAAACAGCCCATATTATCTGAGATTTTCTTTGGAATATACTAGGCATTTTGAAGTTAAAAAAAAAAACAAATGCTCACAGGACTAAAAGAGATTATTTCAAAATAAGCCCAGTATAACAAAAGTGACCACTGAAATCTACTGATTGAACTACACCCCTCTAATCAAAGGCAGTTATGGTGCCACGACATGAACTGAAACAGCAGGCATTGGCAAAACACACTACACACCTGCAGCCTGCCTGGGACTTGGGATTTGACCTTTAAGGTGACAGAGTAATCCTCATTATCTCTGCCTCTGTGACCCCTAAATTCTTCATACGATTGAGGATCTTCCATAAAATCAAGAGAAGTAATCTGAACCTTTCAGGCAGCAGATCATTCATGTCCCATATCCTCAAACAGGCTTTATGTTGTAAATACTCTCTAAAGCTCTTTTACTCTTCATATTCTTCCCAGTGTAAGATTACACCATGTTCTTCTGAACAAGACTTTATCACAGTGAAAACATTTATATATCAGCTACCATTTCTTTTTGCTCGTTACCAACACTGATATGAAGGTGTTTCTGTGTTTATTTTTGATACATTTAGAATTTTTGGGTGCAGCCCCAATGTATATGCAGCATATTCAGCAAACAGCTGAAACACTGGAAGAGTTCTTGACTCAAACAGTAAGCTACAAACAGTACTGCTAACTCATATTGCTAATATAATTGCACTTATATATGCTTTATGCTTTCTCTAACATAAATGACATGGGGATCAAGTTCATCACAGTCACCTTGTTTCAAGCTATCTATTCACAGGGAATTGCTCCTCCAATCAAAGTCATCAAGTTAATGATGACAAGGTGAAGTAACCAAAAACTTGTCCAACTTCTGTATGATATCATCAAACCTGAATAGTTTATCCAATCTGGACTTTTGAAGCTTTACACCATAGTCTGTACAACTAAAATAATTCATGTATCCGTACCAAAGTCCACAGTTCTATCCAAAATATGGCTCTCCTGTTACCAAAGTCCATGGGATTTATCCAGAGCCCTAAAACCTGACAGAAAGGAAATACTTCAATGATAACTTAGAGCTGGTTAGTGCAGTAAACAATTCATGTGATAACCCTGTTAACTGTAGATTGGCCTGAAATTCTTTTACTGCCTTAATTTGGCTTTGTGAGAGGAAGTAAACACCAAGATAATCAGAGGCCAATGTATTGAGTGATATTATATTGGGAGTTTCTATTCAGCAGGGAAACAAAATGAAATGACAAGCCATTATCACTCACCTCAGTAGTAACTGCCTGTGCAGCATGGGTATTCTTTATTTTTTAGCAGAGCCCAAGACAGAACTTGACTCACTGATAAATACTATTGTATTTGCATGGTACAATACAAATCCTATTTTTCATAAATACAAACACATAAACCAGCTTTAACATGCTAAAAGCAGTCTGTACATATATTTTATATAAACCCACAATCAGCTATGTTTCGGGTTTTGGTGTTTTTTGAAACAGCAGATACTTTTCCATAAAATAAACTTGTAAGAGTTTTGCTTAGCTTTCGGTCATTAGTGGTAGCCATAAAGTCTTCATAGAAAGAAACTGAGTTTCTGCAAAGACCTCAAAGTCAATGGGGAATTTAACAACAAATTTGGCAAAATATTTGGGTATGTTAATTTAAGCGCTTCAATAAAAGCCAATATAAACAGACTCAAAGATAAAAGGCACAATTCCAAATGTGATTTAATTATTTATGAGCTTAAATTTGAACACATGCTTAAGTGCTTTTCTTAACTAATATTAATATTAACTGGTTTTCCAGGAACTGAGCTGTGTTTTAAAAATACAGGAAGAAGTCTGATAGTACTTTACACCTGACCTCTCCAGCATATGTTAAAACTCTTCCTTACTAGGAACAAACTCTGTAAAATGAAATCACACAACACCATATTGACTTTTGGTAGAAGAAAAATAAACCACATGAGCAAAACTGACGGAATTTTTTTCTTTAAAATTTGAATTACAAACCCTCAAGTCATGCAAAATCATTGATCCCCCAAAAATTCTGATTATGATATAAAGACACATCACTCCTGGAGGACATGTGTGATGATTAGGAGGAGATTTACAGTAGGTTTGCTACCTTTTGCAACATTCCTTCTATTGCTTATGAATGGCTTTTAAAATAATCAAGAATATGATCATATTTTCAGCATACAATCATGACTATCAGCACTTAAAGTGGGACCTTAAATTAGAGGGAGACTTTTTTTTAACTCTACTTCGATGTAAAACTTGAGAGCTCTCCTTTGGGATTTACTGAAGGAGGAAGAGGAGACGAAGAAAAGCAGGAATGACCAACGGCGTTACTCCTTTTTCATTAGTTCCTTATTTCCTCTCCTGCTGTTCTCATTTCCCCCCATTTCCTTTTCTGCTGAACTCATTTCTTCCATTTGCTTCCTTGCAGAGTTCACTTTTTCTAACAACAGGAATATGTGCTCTGTGAACTCCCGCACAGCTCCACAGCCACCGCTGCTCTTGCAAATGTAACCAGCAGCCTTCTGAGCAGCTGCACAAGCATCAGCAGGCACACCACTCATGCCTGCTTGCTTCAGGCACTCCACATCAGACTCTTCATTTCCTATTAGGGAAGATGACAGACAAGCCAAAACATCACAGAGGGGAAAGGCTGAGCAAACTCAGTATTTTTCTGTGCACGCATTAATCTGTTTTGTTTTTTTTTTTAATTTGTATTTTTGCCAAAACGTTCAACTCAGCAGCTCAACAGCACTTTGCATATGGGAGCCAGTTGTCAGAAGATCTTTGTGATCCATGTAGATGCTGATCACACTTCACAATCTTCAGGCAAGGGAATGGTACTTTTAAGAGTAGTAAAATTATGTAAGCAACCGAATAAGCATTTGCAGGACTATAAACTTAATCTATCACTGAAATACAATTTAGCACAGAATCATACTGGCTTTCATTTTAATCTGCCCATTTCTGGTTTCCATTTCAGAACGTAATCTATACAATATTTATCTGAAATGAACTAGAATCAGTTCAAAATTGTCAGCTGTAACTGTATGCTTCTGTGATATCAAAAGCTTTCATAAATGCCATTAGAAAAGCAGCTAAGACTTCCCTTACCAAATTACACACTGATTCATCAACGCCTTTAACATTTAGATGGCACCCTGACAAGCCTTAAAACACATGCCTGCTTTTGGTGATTGTGAGCTGCAATTTGCCCATCAATCCCATTAAGTTCAGTGTATTGACAAAGAGAAAAGTGTTTTGAAGCTCAGCAGGACTATGAAGTTTGTATTTGTCTATACTATATGAATTTTTACTACCAACAAAAGAGGAACTTACCTAAGTAAGCAACTTCTTTCCAGCTCAAACCCATGTCTTCTTGCCAGTCCTTCAGAACCTGTAATTTATTTGTTGCACTAACCTTTGCTACACATCCCAGCTGCATGGCTGACAGTGTTTTTGAACAATCTCTTTCAGAGATGAGTCGAACCTATGAAAATAAAATCAACTTAGAATAAATTCTACATACAAAGAAATAAGACATGTAAGTTGATTTAGTAAAAGAAAAAAGTAGTTTTGCTCATAGAAGCTCTCTCAGGAATCAGAAAAGCATTAAATAACCAGTTTCTTCAGTCAGAACTCAGAGCACAAGTGATTAGCATCCAAACCCACATCACAGTCTTGAAGTTGCTCTGGGAAAGTAAAACACCATTCTGTAGCCCTCCCTGATATGAAAAAAAGAAATTTACATTTTTCTTTTTAAATGCAACATGTACCAAATAAAATATTGGATATCACAGTACAGTGGCATGTTGACTATCTAATGCAGTATCATCTAATTAAGTATGGAACAAGAGAATTCCCAAGGAGGATTTCTGTAATATTTGTAGAAGTAGAACATTATGAAATATTTTCCTTGACTCCTCTCCTTAATAACATAATTTTATTCACAGTAGCACTTCAGAGCACCAAAAGAACACTAAATGACTGAAGTAGCACAGCACATTTATCTCTGGAAGTTCATTCCAAAATTGAAATGTCAGAAATTATGTACAAAGGAAGCTGAAATCAGAACATTAGTGCAGCAGGATTTTTAGAAATCTCAGATGCAACTGCTCCAAGTTTTCTTGTTCAAAATGTGGACAAACTTATCTTCCCTAACTGCTTTTAAATACTAACAAATGCTTGGCCTGGATTTTAAGTACAGAATGAACAAAGCAAGACTATATCAGCAACATATACTAGAAATAAATGAAGTGAAGCACAAAAAACAGGAGGTTTTGAATGAAATATTCCAGGCCAAAACAAGTATGGAAACAGGCTCCCACAGGCAACCAAACAATGATTACAAGCTTCCTTCCCCTTTTGCCTCACAGAGAATGAAGCTGAGGGAGTGCTGAAAAACCATCTACTCCATTTCACAGCCCCAAGGCAACAGCTGCAAAGTAAGTCATGAAAGTCTCATCTAACCTGTCATAAAAAATCCTACAATACAGACTCCAAAAATGTATCTGAAGAAGTCTACTCAGGGTATACCTTTGTTTCCCACTGCATCAGAACTGAGTTAAAGCTCTTTGAAGGCAGCCTAAATCTAAACTTAGTTCTTACCCCAAAAAAAAAAGTCTTCTAGCTGTCACAAAGGCAGCAGCACAGACAGAAAATAGCCAGGAGGCTAATTTTACATAAATACAAGCAAAGATTCAGATCAGCAGAATTTAGTAGTACTACTAACAATGACAATAATAAAAGTAGCCATGTTACAGTCTGTGTTGGTTTAGCTTTTCATTTACACAGGATTCTTACATCTGCAAAGCCCATCGGCTACGGTTAAAACAATTATGTAGACAAAAGTGTTCAGGGTTTGATTTCCCCTCTTTGCAGCAACCACGGGTGATCTATGACAAACCAACCAATCTGCCTGGAAATTTCTTCCTCTTCTGTTCTCAAGAGGTAACAACATATCCCTGCTTGATGAAGTTGACTTGTAATTAATGAGTGGCTAGACTACACAGAATATGACTGGGGCTAGCAAACCACCATAAAAATTTCTTCCTGCATTTTTCCATGACAAAAAGGCTGAGAGAATTAGGATTGTTCAGCCTGGAGAAGAGAAGGCTTAGGGGTAACCTAATTGCAGGCTCTCAGTACCTGAAGGGAGCCTACAAGAAAGATGGAGAGAAACTATTTTCAAGAGCATGTAGCGACAGGACAAGGGAGAATGGCTTCACACTGACAGAGAGTAGGTTTAATTAGATATTAGGAAGAAATTCTTTACTGTGAGGGGGCTGAAGCACTGGAATAGGTTGCCCAGAGAAGCTGCGGATGCCCCATCCCTGAAATTGCTCAAGGCCAGGTTGGACAGGGCTCTGAGAAACCTGGTCTAGTGAAAGGTGTCCCTGCACATTGCATGGGCATTGGAACAAGATGACCTTCAAGGTCCCTTCCAACCCAGACATTCTATGATTCAGAGGAAGATGCTGCAGCTACTGTGATTGAGATTTCTCAAAACACTTATTTATTTTCCTGTAAGGGGTCTAAGAACATTTGTCCCAACCAATACATTATGCTGCTTGATCACAAGTACCATGAAGAAACTTCAATTTATATGCTGCAAGAATACAAACTTTTAGAATCTTTTAATGTCCAGGTTACATGAGACATAAAACTTCACACTTCAGCACAACACCTACCTGGATTCCTCTTTTCTTTAACAGATCAATGCCAACAATATCTCTATAATCATAGGAGACCATTTCCTTGTGATCTTCTGTCACATAAATGCGACCATTTGTGAGGCATCCTTCAATACTGCAAACCAGCAGCTTCACCTCCTTCAGTGGCTCTTTGCCAAAATATCCAAAGCTAGACAAAGAAGTTATTTTTTCAGGATGGAAGTTTTTGCACACTCCAAAAAACAAATATTTGAAATACAATTGTGAACTTCAGACAGAAGAATCAGCTTTGAAATTCTTCTTTTCTAATGTCTTTTCCCATCATTGTCACTCTCCAACTATATTCTCAAACAGAACGATCCAAAAGACAGATAAGTTGCATTGTTGATTTAAAAATTAGGATAAAATTTATTTCCTTAGTGTAGAAGTTTATGTACTGTAGCATTTTGGGGGCAAAATTAAGATGGAGTAAAGGATGAAAAATGCACAGAAGATATACTCCAATCCCACCCATTATTTCCTTAGAGAAGTGCAGAGTAGCTGCAAAGAAAAGGCAGCTGACATGATGGAATCAGCTCATGCCTTCTGCACAAACACTCTCATTCATGTGCATCAGTGTGGTCCAGACCATGGAAGTCTGGGACACCTCAGCTGGAAAAGCCGGAGATGATGCTAACATTGCTACAGTGGGGCTTACACTTCTCACCAAGCTGAACTTTAAAAAAACCCCAACCAACCAAACAAAAAACCCCAAGCAACCCACAATACAACAAAGGTAATTCAGTTAATTTCAACAGAGATAGGAAAAAACTAGGAATAGAGTTGCCCAATTATCTTTGATCTTGATTACTTACATTACATACATTATGAATTCACATGACCACACCCTGAAACACCGAGCACTATCAGAGAAAGAAAGGAATAAAAAGTGCTTTTTACCTCAATACTCTCTGCTCTGCAATAGGCCAGTCAATGTCTATATCAATATCCACACTGTGCTCTGCACGCATTTCATAGTAGGCCATTTTACCACCCTAAATGAAATAGAACCCATTCAAATTTTCTGCTTGGCTTAGCACAAATACAAAACTGTACAATTCAGCACCCTGTAATGAAAGCCAAGTGTCTGGTTACACAGTGGTCACAGTAGATTATATAAAAGTGAACCATCAATAATGGTGGTTTTGGCAGTGACACAGAACTAAAAATTTGAAGGAACTTTCTGCAGGCAAGCATTAATAAGTATTTTCATTTTACAGCTAGAGAAAGTGTGCAAGGTGTTATGCACTATAGTATCACAATAATTTCCCTAGATCTCTTAATCAGCAAAATAGTAATACCTTTAGCATTTACTTAGGAAGATTATGAATAAGTCTTTGTTTAGATGTTAAACAAAAAATAATTTCAATTAGAAAAATACCCACCACACCCCAATGTTGTTCTGCATTACTACATTGGGATGTAAACATGAGGAAAGGGGAAAAGACTGTTAAAATTACAGTACAAAATTGGCATAAGAACAATCTGGCTGAAAATACAAATTGATAGATTATGACAAGGCTGTGACACTGCATGAAGCTCAGTTTCACACCCTTAGTAGCACTAAAATGAATTATACGATATGCTGGTGAACTGATGTGAAACTCAATACTGTATTGTTTTAGGGTTATAGAGATATACTGCACAGTATAATTTGTACAAATTTGTTTGTTGTGGAGGATGCTGTAACTGGAACTGCCCGAGCTACAGCTTGCCCTGCTAAGTTACAAATAATAGGCAAACTGTTCTGAGCACAAAGTGCTGTTATTTCATATTGACTGCCTCAGAAATCAAAATACAGTATTGAATTCAGAACCCTCTACAACAAGAGTAAAATATGTATAATTCTAAAGAGCAGGAGAAACACATGCACAAACCTGCAAGTAGCCTTTCTCAATCAAATGTCTCTTGGCAAAATAAAATGAGCCATTTTCATACAGCTCCCCAGGCCAGTCTTGCCTCCTGTACCGTTTTGCTGGATTCAAGTTTTGGGGCTCTGTCATCTTGTTTTCTGTTAACAGAGGGGAAAAAAAAGACAAAATAAGTTTTACAGAATCCCTGTTCAGAGTCACATAACTTTCCAAATTGTTTTCTGTTGAAAAATTGAGGGCACAATTCAGTGACCAACTTCTTTCTTTATTGCCCCTTGTTGCTTAACTTTATAAACAATCACAAAGAATCACTTTGGGTTGGAAGGGACCTTAAAGATCATCTCGTTCCAACCCCCCTGCCATGGGCAGAGACACTTTCCACTAGACCAGGTTGCTCAGAACTCCATCCAACTTGGCCTTGAACGTTGCCAGGGTTGGGGAATCCACAACTTCTCTGGAGAATCACTAAATTGCTTCTCTTTCTTGGAACTGTGGATAACAAATTGGAGGACTACTCTGGATGTCTAGCAGAGGAAAAGGAAATTTTTCATTCCAACTTCAGCAAAAAACAAAAAACACACAAAAACATACACACACAAAAAACCCAACAAAAAACCTTGATGTTGTCAGCTCCAAAACTGTTTACTAAAAGGAGTAGGGGGGGATATTCTTCTAGACTGTCCTTGCCAATATGACAGAAGTACTATTCCTGTATTCTGTCTCCTAGTGCACATAGGAATGCCCTGAATAAACTCTGAGATCTGACAGGACCAACCTGAAATCTTCAGTGTAATAAAAACGAGTATATGTGAAAAATTTTTGCCTGTGAAAGTCATCTCAACACTTTCCCAAAATACTTCTGATTTATGGGTATGCATTCTCTTAATTTTTCAGAAGTCATTTAATCAATGTCCACAAATAAACAAACAAGTGTCTTTGAACAAACACTATCCCCACAGATCCCACATTGTTACCAATGCCAGTAGTCCATGCAGAAGAAACTGAACCAGGGACCAGAGATTTCTGTCCTTAAGCCTTTGAAATTCACGTGCACAAAACCAGCTAAAATTCACCAGATCTCACAACCCAGTAACCATGAAAAGGTTATAGGGCATTCTGAAACACACAAAACATCCTGAGGCTTTAGTCTATATAAACACACTTTGTGTTTCACAAATAAACTAGAGCTTTGTGCTCAGTGAAGTAAACATTTCCAGTCAGAGAGAGACACCTTTCTCTTTCAGGGTGTATCAAAATTAAGCTGTCATGTAGAAGGAACAATAGAACTACCCAGAAAAAAAGCAATAAAATTATTTTAACATAATCAGTATCCTAAAGCTGTATGGGAAAATAAAAAAAATTAAAAAACACTGTATAATGCTCCTGTGAGTCACCTGAGACACCACACTCCTGAAAGGCCATTTGCAGTTACCCTTAAGCTGCTAATGCTTGCACAATGTGTTCTTTGTTCTCCTCAAATACAATCCTTACAGCTGAATCATTATCTCTCACCACATTAAAAGACTTTGGATGTCACTTAGTACTAAAGAATTACTTGCTCTTTTAGGTAGGCCTTGAGGCTTTTTTATTTTAACAATCTACCTACAGGGACAAGGTGGCACACAACCACTTCAGAAAGCCACGTGACACATCCAACTGAGATTTATTCTTTCACAGATGTCCATTCTAGCATCTCAAGATGTGGAGTTGCATGTGGCTTCCTAAAGTGCAATCCACAGAATCCAGAAATTGCCATCCATGCTTTTGATATTCCTCTTATACTTTACCAACGGTGTCACTTACTTCTCCTCTAAGAGGAACAATGAGAATGTTCAAGTGTGTATTCTAAACAAAGGCTTAACTTTTATTCCAACTTCTCTCTAATACCAAGCTTCATTTATTTCACGTGCTCTTTTACAGCATGATGTAAAAAAAATTTTAAAAAGTCTTCATCTGAAGCGATTTATATCAGAATAATCAAAATATCTGAGTAACATTCACTTTTAAAAAATAAAACAATGTGACAGTATCTGAAATAACAAGTTTTTAAGAAAACAAAGAAAACATTTCTGCTTTAATCACAGAAACAAAACCATCATAGATAATGCATGGAATAGCTCTTTGTACAAGGACAAAAGGTACTTTATAGCTAAAACAAGGTACAATCTTTATTTGTAGGATTTCAGTCTTTAGTCATCTTGGCAACTGTAGCCAAGAGGCATATTTTCTCAGGGAAAAAAAACCAGTCATATTCTTCTGGATGAGCTAATTAACATGAGTTCATTCCCTGTGACTCAAAGGCAGTTTGCAACGTGACATAAGTCAGCAGCCACATTAGCAGGATGAAACAAAGCCTAAGCCTCCAGGCCAAGAGGTTGCCATCCCCTATTCACCAAGACCTTACCTCACATTATTTGTCACTTGTTAGCTACTGCATAGCAAGACCAAACAATTTTCTGGTTAAGACAGGACCTCAATGTCTTATCTCCACAAACACGAATACCCACCAAGCAGAAGGTAACGTACATTTTTGGGGAGCTCTGCTTTCAATCTAGACAAGCTAATATAATTTTAATTTTCAATACCTAATCACTTCCACAAAACAATTACAGAAAGGCTGAGCAGTGCTCAGTAATATCAAGACAGCAGTACTTAGAAGGAATTTCTAAGCCACCTCACACCTCTCAGAGAACTCAGTCCATGTCTCTGATACCACTTCCTAAAAACAAAGCATTTGGAAAAAAAAAATAAAAATTAAGTATAACTGTATAACCAGAAATACCTAAGTATTACCTCCTTTTTTTACCTCGCTCCATCTAAATTGATGTCGCCTCACAACAGAGAAGACAGAATCAAACCCCTCCTTCTGGATCAGATCTGCCACTTTTATAAGATCACTGGGATGTAAACAGGGAGATGTTGCTTGAATATTTCCTACAATATCAACCTCTAAAGAAAAATAAAGAAACATTCATGAAACAATTCATACTTTCAATAACACAACTGCAAAGTGTGGTGTGAGTAGGTGCCACAAAAAAAAAAAAAGACAATATTTTTAGCTTTTATATAATACAGGCTTCAGTTATTTTTCTAAATGATAAATGCATCATCCCTCTGGGGCTACAACATAAAAGCTCAGCATATTTCATTACGGATTTACCATGATGATGATTAAGAAACTCTCTGATGGCTTCTAGGGAAGTTGAGGAATCTTGAGAAACTTCGGGGCTTCTGCGATGAACCTGAGCACCAAATTGCTTTGCAACCTTCTCGATTTCATCGTGGTCTGTAGAAACCCATATACTGTTGGCAGACAGTGACAGAAATTAATACAAAGAATAAATCCCAGCATTTTTTTACTTACCTGCCAAAATCTAAACTGAACAACATCCTGGCTTATGTCTGCACTACACGGTGCAATGAAAGGAACTAGTTGTTGTATTTGCATTAGTAAAGCTATCCTGGTCAGTCCAACGAGCAACTTGTAAAAAATGGGGTTAAAACACACACATTCCCTAGACTGTAAAATCTGAAGCTTGAGTTGCATTCCATGCAGGAAGCTTAAGCAACGTAAAATTCAGAAGTGTTATCAAAAAAATCCAGTGTCAGCATACAAAACATGTTAGGCATGTTAACAGATCAATGAATTGTGAATGGGTTGAATAAGGCAGTCAAAGGTATGTAAGAGTCCAGAAACAAGACTGACAGCAAGTAAAACTGCCACAAAGTTAGAAGATTAGCTTATTCTGCAAGTGGTTTAAAATGTGTTAAGTGGGCTCCATATAATCCCAAAGAGCTGTTCAAGTTCCATATGTTTTGGCACAGAAAACTTTCAGTACTGGTAAAGCAAGATTGTGATCGTTTGGGGAAAATAAACATTTACAAAAGGAAGGGCTAAGTCTGAATATCATATGATGATAAACACTGAGCAATTGTGAGGCCACTGCTGGGGAAAAAAAAAAGTGAGAAAGACTAAAGCTATGAAAAAGCACCTTCCCTCTCTCAGCATTCACTGTCCATAGCAAATGGTGCTTTAGTTACATTTTTTTACCCAAAGACATCACAGGATCATCAGAATAAAAATATGTATGACAATGACAGTAATGTCAAGTCACACCCACGTGAACAAACAGAGAAGAGGTATTTTCCATAAACTGCTTTGGGATGGTTAACTTAAATATACACTCCCCATTCAACTAACAAGAGTTTTGTTGTGTAACAGGTACCCTGTCAGCAGAGGTATTTCAAAGGTGAGTAGATTAACCTGGAGCACACCCACCCAC
Source organism: Platyrinchus mystaceus (assembly GCA_035041135.1). Taxonomy (NCBI): domain Eukaryota; kingdom Metazoa; phylum Chordata; class Aves; order Passeriformes; family Tyrannidae; genus Platyrinchus; species Platyrinchus mystaceus. The sequence continues at coordinate 24,811 of JAWWLV010027496.1, read as the reverse complement.
TGCACCTGTTATGCCTCAAAGTTAGGCTGCACAACCCTAACCACCTTCCTGTTGGGCAAAGTCAGATGCCAAATAGAAGCCACCAGAGGTCATTAAGCAAAATGGATTCGAATACATTAAGTAACCTAGGTTGGAAATGTTCTTGACTGTTTCTTTATTAAAAACAAAACTGAGCCATGCTTCCTCTACTTTTCAGACACAGTAAAAAAGATTTTCCAGAACAGATAATGGTACAGCAGCAATGAGATCTAGAGGGCTCATGCTGACTTCCAGCTCTGGATCTAGCTATAGCTGGGCTACAATTGTACTTGACTACACCGAGTTCTTGCTCTGAACATAATGCAGCAGGTTTGCATTGGGAACCTGCCCCCAGATATGCTACATATCAAGTATATCCTAATCATGCACTGGGTTTAACTGTTTATCAGTTTATGAGTAGAAAATTCTCAGTTTTGTTCTGGCAGAAAAATCTGTAATGCCCATGTTCTTAACACTAATAACAGATTTGTTTCTATCTAGCTCTAATTAGTGCTACCAAAGTTTTGGACACTCAGTCACACTGAGCTCCTGTTCTGTAACATGGGCATACATGATCATCTCTTTCCACTGGATGTTTGCAGGACTGCCACCAATGTGCTGTGTCCTCCTGTGGGCTCTCCAATAACACAAAGAAAAAGGAGAGCAAGCCCAGCAGAGCAGCCCGATGGCTGGGGCCTGGGAGCACATGCATGTCATGAGATGCTGAAAGAGATATCTGGGTTGGTCTTATGAAGAGAAGGCAAGGAGGAGACTTCACTGCTGTCTTCAAGTACCATCTGAGCAGGTGGAAAGAAAACAAAGCAGCTTTTCCTGGATGAGCACAGTAACAGGGCTATCTACTACTGGAACCAGTGCCCAGAAGGGCTGTGGCATCTCCATCCATGGAGATCCCAAGCTCAGCCTCATTTGTTCCAGAGCAACCCTCACCAGCACAGCTCTGCACAGCAGGGAGCACCAGAGAACCACCAACCAATGTCACCCCGTGTTTCAACCATTCACAGGAGATTACCTACACCTACAGCCTGCCAGTTCCATTTAATGCAAATGTCTTAATAAAACCATCAATGTTTACTGGCAGAAGTCATCAGCTAGGCTCCTTGACCAAGTCAGTTACAAGTGTGGTTACAACTCCCTCCTGGGCCAGAGCAACTTTAATTTCAAATTACTGTAAGACTTCAACTCCTTCATTCCTCCCCTGCTCACCCTCACCAGGAAGGGACAGTGGAATTCGTGGGAGGGTGATGCCTCCTTGCCTTGCCTGATCCTTGACCTGCACCCCCTTGATTCCAGGGGGGATCTCCTACAACACACCTGCCTCTCTCACTACGTCACAGGATGGGTAAAGTTGGAACCGACGGTGGAGGTCATCTGGTCCCACCTCCCTGCTCAAGCAGGGTCACCTGGAACAGGTTGCACAGGATTCCATCCCGGTGATTCTGGAATATATCCAGTGAGGCAGACACCACAACCTCTCTGGGCAGCCTGTCCCAGTGCATAGTAAAGATGTTCTCCCTTATATGCACGTGGCACTTCCCATACATCAGTTTCTGCCCGTTGCCTCTTGTCCTATTCCTTGGCACCACCGAGCAGAGCCCGCTCCAGCCTCTGGCACTCCCGTTCGGATGCTGACAGACTTCGATAAGAACTGCCAGACTGCTCCTGGACGAAGGGGCAGCTTCACCCAGCCCCTCCCCACGCCGGGGTGCCTCGGCACGCCCCTCCCGGGCCGGGACCCCTCGGTACCCCCATCCCCATCCCGATCCCGATCCCACTCCCGCCCCCGCTGCCTCGGCGGGAGGAGGGGAGGCGGGTCGAGAGGGGGGACCGCGCATGCGCACCTGTGGAAGACGCCGGCGTCGATGGCGGCGCGCAGCACCCACCCAATGAGCGGCACCCCGGCCAGCAGCTTGATGTTCTTCAGCGGGATGCCCTTGCTGCCGCCCCGCGCCAGCACCAGCGCGGCCAGGTGGGGCTGCGGCTTCCCCTCGCCCGCATCCATGGCCGTGCCCGCTCCTGTCCCGCTCCGGTCCTCTCCCCGCCCGCCGCGCCCTGCCACGCGCGCGGCCCCGCCCCGCCCGGGCATGCCGGGAAGTGTAGTCCTGCTGCCGCGCATGCGCGCGGGGCAGACACCCCGCCCTCTGCGGGTGGGGGGAACGCGATTTTATCTAAAACACAAAGTTTAACTAAAACACAAGTTCCGTCTCGACGTGAGGGAGAACTTCTTGAGGGGGGGGGGGCAGAGTCTTGGCACAGGCTGCCCAGGGAGGACGTGTAGTCTCCCTTTCTGGAGGCGTTCCAAACCCGTTCCCGTGTCGCCTGCTCCGGCTGACCCTGCCTGGCAGCCCGGACTTGTCCCTGAGGGAGGTCGGCTCTGGTGCCGCCGGGAGCTGAGCGGGCACCGCATCCCGCGGCCGGGGCGGTGCCCGAGCACCGGGCGAGACAATCCAAGAGGATTCTTCGATCCTCAGATTCCAGGGGTTTCTCCCGGTTTTTCTTCCCTTCCCGCCTGAGGAGCCCCGGCAGAGGGCAGAGCAGCCGCACGGAGCCTCCGTGCGTGGAAAGGGAAAGGGAGAGGAAGCCGGAGCGTGCTCCTCGCCTGTTTTCCACCTCCTAAAAAGTGTATTAAAGCATAAGAACACACGATGTTAAATTATTCGGACTGTCCTGTAGAAACCGAGTGGGTAAAATAAAGTAATCCATTACTGACATAAGGCTGCTCAGGAATCTGGGTTTTAATGTAGTTTAGAGAATAGGAGAGTCCATTGAGCAGCATCACAAAATCACTCGTGGAGACTTGGGGTCTCAGTCCGTAGTGGAAACGTGGAGTTCAACAGATGTCCTTTGGTTATTTAAGATGTGCTGGGGAGCAGAAGGACCTTATCACTGCCAAAGGAAACACTCCCACTTAGATTTATCTGTAGGCAGGCATTTAAGAAGAATAATCATATTAGGTGGTTGTTTTTCCTTTCTGAAGTGTTCAAAGAGACCCAGCAGAGATAGACAGCTTGCTCTTCTACTCAGCAGATCAAGGCAGCACCTTTCAGGCTGCTTTTATTTAGGTAAGTTTGAAACTAGTAACTATAATGTGCTGAGGACTGTATTTCCTGCAGGCTACTTTCCATGCACCTATTTTTAATTTTGGGGGTTTCTTTTACTCTAGGTTTTCAAACCTGTGTTGCATCTGAATTCCCACTTGTTTAGCACTTCTGTCAGAGGCTGCTGTGCCCCCAACAGACCAAGTTCAACAAATCATGTGCCCAAACGAGGTTGACTTCAATGCAAAATCTGGTGGTCTTGCTGGGAGAATCACAGAATCAAAGAATTATTACAGATGGAAAAGTTGAGTCTAACCTTTGATTGAACACCACCACATCAACTAGACCATAGCACTAAGTGCCATGTCCAGTTGTTTCTTGACTCCACCATCTCCCTGGGCAGCCTGTTCCAATGCTTGACCACAGTAAAGAAATTAAAAATATCTGTAATTTGGTTCGTCACATTGTGAAAACGTTATGACTTAATAATGTTTCAGCTACACAATACAGTTCAGTACTCTTCTGAGTCTTCCTAATCTAGGAATATCCCAAGCAGGGAGCTGAGTCTGGATTGAACTTTCATTTACAGAGGAAAGAAATTACATTAGAAGATCTGGCATGTGTCATAGATTTAGATGGAGTTCATTTAGTAAGAATTTTTTTACAAATTGTGCATAATTACAATTGGTTTAATTTTTTTCCTCTTCATACCTAAGGCAAATCTTTCACTCAGAGGGCTGAAATGGTCCTCAAGCAACTGTCTTAAATAATTTTGTCCTTTTTTCACAGACGTGTGTCACCCAGTCCTAAAGACTGTCAATAATGTTAACTTCATAACCTGTCCAGGCAATCTAGAGATTCATATAATAGCAGATTTTCCTGATCTTTACTAAATCTTCTGTGCTATAAATCAACTCATTCCTGTCTTATCCAAAACAGATCTAGAGATTAGATTATTTCTTCAGCAGGCATATGCCTGTTTGAAAACAGGCACCATCTCAACTCTCAGACTTTTCATTTTCAGGATCATACCTGTCAGTTCAGTCTTTCTCCTAGTTCAAATCTTCCAGACTTCCCATCACCACCATTATTCTCCTCTGGACTGCTTAGAATGTAGTACTCAAAATTAAACAGAATATTGCACATGAGTGAAGCAGAAGGATTATTGCTCTTACTTATACACCTCTGTATAATTTACCTTTTCTGGCACAGTATTGACACAATTCAGCCAGTGGTTTGCTTTGACCTAAGGCTTGTTTCTTCAGGAGCTGGTACACAGCCAGATACTTCCAACCTCTGTCTTTGGATCTGCTGTATGTGCCCCAGTGCAGTTTCCTGCAGTCATTCCTGCAGCAACCAGATTTGTCCCCACCTTAGCATAGATTCATGTAAACCACATTCCTCTGGTTTATTTACATGAAAACTATGTGAGACCTTACTGAGAGTTTCACTGAGCTTATGATACATGGTATCTACTCCATCTTATTCTAGACACAGGCCTGGTTTTGTAGGTTGAAATTATACTGATTTTTCTGATTCTAGGTAAGTTTTTATGACTGCTGTTAACTGCTTTGATTTCTTTTAGGTGCTTACCAAAACTCGTTGATTATTCCAGCATTTTTTCCCCAAGATCAAGTGTTTGACTAATGGTTGAAATGCATCTGTATCAAAGTGTTGGTTCAGATCAAGAGTTCACTTCTGAACTGAGACTCCAACTACATAAAACTGTTGCTGTGTCACTGTACTTGCTAAAGCAAACATAGCAGATGCTTCCCAGGCTCTTCCTTTCTCCACGTTTTTAACGTAGGGAGCATTTTATGCTTTCTAGTCTCAGTAACTCTGCCTGGTTCTGAGAGTTCATCAGCCACCTGCTTCCGTGCCCAAGGATGAAACTTGTCTCTGAGCTGGTTTGAGCACACATTACTCACCTAAATGCATTCTGACTCGTTTCTTCCATTTTTGTACTGATGTCTTCTGAAGGGACTGTGTAGGCAACAGCACTCAGTGAGATAAGAACATTGGCTACTCTAATAATAGAGCAGAGGAGAACAAAACAAAGAACACAAGGTTTTCCACTTCTTTGGATCATGTACCCGGTTTTACATCATCATGAAGTGGCCTGCAGGGACAGGTTTCCCAGCATGGAGAAAAGGGGGTCAGCTCTCTCATCACCATTAGCTGATGCAGCATTCCCACATCCAGTAGTGGGGACAAGGCCTTGTAACTGTACTGCCTGCCTGCCCCTAGTCCTGTCATTCCATATTGTCCCTGAACAAGTAGAGCCAAACTGGCCCATTTCAAGGAGACACTGGCATAGAAGTAAAATTAGCGGGATTAAATCTATTTTAAAAATATGTTCCATGCCATGTGATCCCATTGGGAATAGTAAAATCTGTGAATTTCCTTTCTGGCCACCATTCAGTTGCTATAAAGTATCAGTTTCTCTCAAGAAAGAAGTCCACTGGCTTGTGTCCGTGTGTAAGAACAAACGAACAAAACTGGAAGCATTCGGCAGGTCTGTGCTGAGGTATTACTGTGAGCATTGTTCAAGGATTATAAGGGAGACCACTGTGGGACTTAGACTATTAATTAGGGAGATGTTCTGCAGTGTGTAGCTGTTATTAACATGTATTAGACATGGCTGAACAAGAAACCTCACTAGTAGTGATGGCTTGGGGTCTGCTTTCACACCAACACCATCTGAATTGCCTGTCATGAGATCAGCCCTGCCCTTGGATTTTCTGAATTGCCAGTCTCGAGGTTTGTTCTGCCTTTCCTGACATCCACACTGCTCGTTACGCTCTTCATATCGTGAGAAGACAGGAAAAGGATGTAATAGCGATTCTCTGAAGCTCACACTGGAGCTTTGGGAAGTGTTGGTCAAAGCCAAGTGGCCCAACTGGGACTGGGATTTAATTTTGTGTGCATGGAGTCTCATTTGGTTTTCGTTGGTAGGGCTCCATAAGCAACAGTGCAGGTGGGTCCAGTTGCAGGGTCCCATCTTTTTCTAGGACATACCTAACTAAATGAATACTTCAGAAACAGGTAAGAAACACACAATGGAAGAATGTAGTGGAAACCTCCAGGATCCTCCATTTCTGGGTGAAATGGGAGATACTCTTTCTAGGCCTCT